>CAMPDV010001801.1:35000-52500 GCA_946699065.1 Loxodes magnus
ATTTTGTAATATATTGTACTATTTTGTACTACTAGTTATTTAAGTGAGTAATGCCCCAGCAGAGAGATAAAGAAGAGATAGATCGAGTGACCATGGAAGAGTCTCAGCAGATCGTAAGGCAAGCTTACTCTCATGCGTACAACCCCAGGTCAATACTTAGTGGTCTACAAAGGATCTATCCTATCTACTTGTATGTGATGAGCCGTCCTTATTCTGTTAACAGACATGGGGAGGGCTTGGGGATATAAAAAGTATTGTTTTCATAAGTAGATAGAAGGCGTCGCTCCCAGATTAGATTCTGACTTAGAAGGCGTTCAGTCATAATCTATGCAGATGGTAGCGTAGCCACACGGGCTGCTCAACCAATGGCGATACCAGAGATCTGGACCAACGGTTCCTCTCGTACTGAGTTGGACTACTGTGGCGACGCAGTGATCAGTAGGGTAAAACTAACCTGTCTCACGACGGTCTAAACCCAGCTCACGTTCCCTTTTGACGGGTGAACAATCCGACACTTGGTGAATTCTGCTTCACAATGATAGGAAGAGCCGACATCGAAGAATCAAAAAGCAACGTCGCTATGAACGCTTGGCTGCCACAAGCCAGTTATCCCTGTGGTAATTTTTCTGACACCTCTGGCTTAAAACTCGTAAAAGGCAAAGGATCGATAGGCCATGGTTTCCCAGTTCATCCTGACACTGAGAGGTTGAATGAAGCCAGCTTTTCCCCTTTTGGTCTGTGAGCGGTTTCTGTCCGCTCTGAGCTGGCCGTAGGACACCTGTGTTATCTTTTAAACAGATGTGCCGCCCCAGCCAAACTCCCCACCTGGCGGTTTCTCCCACCCAGTTACATTGCTAGAAAGTTACTGCATGACAGGATAAGTAAGCGACATTAAGAGTAGTGGTATTTCAAGATCGCGGCCTCCCACTTATTCTACGCCTCCTACGCCGCTCTACGCGCCAGACTAGAGTCAAACTCAACAGGGTCTTCTTTTCCCCGCTGATCATGCCAAGCCCGTTTCCCTTGGCTGTGGCTTCGCTAGGTAGTAGATAGGGACAGTAGGAATCTCGTTAATCATTCATGCACGTCCACTAATTAGATTGACGAGGCATTTGGCTACCTTAAGAGAGTCATAGTTACTCCCGCCGTTTACCCGCGCTTCGTTGAATCTCATCACCTTGACAGTTCAGAGCACTGGGCAGAAATCACATTGTGTGTTAACATATCACCTTCACAATGCTTTGTTTTAATTAAACAGTCGGATTCCTCCTGCCGCTCCAGTTCTGAGGTGGCCATTCGCCCGCAGGGGCCGACACCTTCGGTCATGGCGACAAAACTCCCACTTCCGTGAAAAACTAAGTCACACAATCCCTCCAGTGGAGACTTCTGCCTGGCCCTCAGAGCCAATCTTTCTCCCGAAGTTACAGATCTAATTTGCCGACTTCCCTTACCTACATTGTCCTATTGACTAGAGGCTGCTAACCTTGGAGACCTGCTGCGGTATAGGTACGAATACTCCTACATATTACATGCCGCAAGTTTCATGGATCGTAGTTGGTGCTCCAGACAACACATACAGTGTGCTGCTCTTCCATACATCACGCCTCTCTCGCCGTAATGGATCTCAGGCGCACATGTATGTTAGACAGAAAAGACAACTCTCCCCAGGACCAACCCCGACATATTGCGGCATATTGTGTCACCACTATGTAGTAAGTACCTATGGAATATTAACCATATTCCCTTTCCCTCGTAAAGGTTAGGATCGGGTGACTCATGATCCAGTGCGGTTCTCATGAAAACCTTCTCCACTTCAGTCTTCCAAGTTGGCATTGGAATACTTGCTACTACCACCAAGATCTGCACTAATACCTGCTCCATTAACTCTTCACAGAATTACTTCCATGCAGATACTACGCCCTCCTACACCAGAGGGCAGAGTATGGGCACCCGCCTTTCGCGACTTCCATTTTCAGGGCTAGTCCAATTCGGTAGGTGAGTTGTTACACACTCCTTAGCGGGTTCCGACTTCCATGGCCACCGTCCTACTGTCTAAATGGACTAACGCCTTTACTTGCAGACGGGTTCTGTCGCCTTAACTCCGCTTCAGGTTGGGCCCTCATCGCCAGTCCTGCTTACCAGGATTGGCCCACTAGGGACATTTATGTCATGTCACGTTCATTTATGAAACGTTACTGCACCCCATTAAAGTTTGATAATAGGAGGAAGGAGTGACTCCTCCCGAACCTCTATTTCATTGGCTTTACCGGATGCCACTAAAAGTCCCAGCTATCCTGAGGGAAACTTCGGAGGGAACCAGCTACTAGATGGTTCGATGAGTCTTTCGCCCCTATACTCAGGTCCACAGAGCGATTTGCACAACACTCCTACACGAACCTCCACCAGAGTTTCCCCTGGCTTCGTCCTGCCCAAGCATAGCTCACCATCTTTCGGGTCCCAGCCATTTCGCTTACTCCGCTTACGGGCCTCTACTGATGGTAGAGATCACTTTCATTTCGCCTACACATTTACATGCACAGACTCGCGATATAGCTAGACTCCTTGGTCCGTGTTTCAAGACGGGACGGGTCCGTCCACTATATCCTTGCAATAACTTCTTTTCAAAGCTTTGCTCAGATTTATTGTAGACGCACAGCTTCCTCCCCAACTATTTCAGGTCTTTTAACTCTCTTTCCAAAGTGCTTTTCACCTTTCCCTCACGGTACTTGTGCACTATCGGGCTCTGGACGTATTTAGCCTTACGAGGAGTTTACCTCGCACTTTGGACAGCAATCCCAAGCTGTCCGACTCTTAGATAGTTTGGTTTTCAATCTAACTGAACCTCACGGGGTTATCACCCTCCATGACGTGTCATTCCTGACCACTTAGGTCCAATCAAACCTACACCATTCCTCCCTAGCTTACAATTCCGAAGATTTACAAGTGGGCTTTGGCCGCTTTAACTCGCCGTTACTAAGGCCATCCTTGTTAGTTTCTTTTCCTCCGCTTACTGATATGCTTAAGTTCAGCGGGTTATCTTGCTCCCCTCAGATCACAGGTACATATACTCAGTTTTTTCACTTGGTAAGAGAATTCTTATTCACTTACATTTGTATTTTATATGATACTGAAAGGAACATACCTTGAGTTTCCCCAAGGTGCCTGTTGCGTTGGGAAACCTGATGACTCACGGAGTCCTGCAATTCGCATTGAATTTCGCGCTTCGCTGCGTCCTTCATCGACGCCAGAGCCTAGGCATCCATCGTTGGGGCTTTTGTTTTGTTTAGGTTTATATATTTGATAAAATGAAAAGCAGCATAAAGCTGTAAATAGATTTGAGTTTTGTAATGTTTGATATTAATGTTAATGATCCATCCGCAGGTTCACCTACGGATACCTTGTTACGACTTCTCCTTCCTCTAAGTGATAAGGTTCACTTAAACTTCCCATTAGTCCGAGAGGTTCACCTGATCACTCGAAATCGGTAGGAGCGACGGGCGGTGTGTACAAAGGGCAGGGACTTAATCAGTGCAAGCTGATGACTTGCGCTTACTAGGAATTCCTAGTTGATGACCAAGAATTGCAAGGGTCAATCCCAACTACGACGCAGTTACGAGGTTGCCGGAGTAGCTATACTTAGGAACTCATTGGCTGCGTCAGTGTAGCGCGCGTGCGGCCCAGGACATCTAAGGGCATCACAGACCTGTTATTGCCTCACACTTCCTCCAACTAAAAGCTGGAAGTCCCTCTAAGAAGACAACTTCCTCGGATAGAAAGAGTCTATTTAGCAGGTTGAGGTCTCGTTCGTTATCGGAATTAACCAGACAGATCACTCCACCCAACTAAGAACGGCCATGCACCACCACCCATAGAATCAAGAAAGAGCTCTCAATCTGTCAATCCTTACTATGTCTGGACCTGGTAAGTTTCCCCGTGTTGAGTCAAATTAAGCCGCAGGCTCCACTCCTTGTGGTGCCCTTCCGTCAATTCCTTTAAGTTTCAGTCTTGCGACCATACTCCCCCCCAGAACCCAAAGACTTTGATTTCTCGGAAGGTGCCGAGGAGATTTATACGGTCTCCCCGATCCCTAGTCGGCATAGTTTATGGTTAAGACTAGGACGGTATCTGATCGTCTTGGATCCCTTAACTTTCGTTCTTGATTAATGAAAACATCCTTGGCAAATGCTTTCGCAGTAGTTGGTCTTCAGTAAATCCAAGAATTTCACCTCTGACTACTGAGTACCAATGCCCCCAACTGTCCCTATTAAAGATAGTAGATAGTCTCGCCAAGACTAACCACGAGCATTATTCCCAGCTGCGGTATTCAGGCAGGAGCCTGCCTTAAACACTCTAGTTTCCTCAAGGTAAAGGGCCCGCATTTCATCATCGTCCACTTAAGTACGTATGATGCTGCCAGGCAGATCCCTCATATGACTTTTACATCATAAAAGAGAGACGTCCAACTACGAGCTTTTTAACTGCAACAACTTTAATATACGCTACTGGAGCTGGAATTACCGCGGCTGCTGGCACCAGACTTGCCCTCCAGTGGGTCCCTCGCTAACGCTTTTACGTTGTGCTCATTCCAATCACCGAGACGAAGCCCGGTGTCGTTATTTCTTGTCACTACCTCCCTCAGTCAGGATTGGGTAATTTGCGCGCCTGCTGCCTTCCTTAGATGTGGTAGCCGTCTCTCAGGCTCCCTCTCCGGAATCGAACCCTAATTCTCCGTTACCCGTCACTGCCATGGTAGTCCAATACACTACCATCGAAAGCTGATAGGGCAGAAACTTGAATGACCTGCCATGCTTCCCAGCATGGTCCTCGTGTATTATAATTCCCACACGGACGATATCTAATAAACATCTTGCATGTATTAGCTCTAGAATTACTACGGTTATCCATCTAACACACCATCAAATAAACTATCACTGTTTTAATGAGCCATTCGCAGTCCCACGAGTAAATGCTTACACTTACACATGCATGGCTTAGTCTTTGAGACAAGCATATGACTACTGGCAGGATCAACCAGATTTATATCCATACTTTTCTATTTCCATCCACTTTTTCTATATACTCCTTTCCTCCCCCTTCATTTATGTTCATAACACTACCTACCCTTACTTTTAACTATCCATACTCCAACCCACCTTTTACCCCTACTTGTCTTAAAAAATATACGCTAGGCCACCACCATAGGCATCAAGACCTTCTTTTTACCTTCTTAGCCAACCTTCATTTCTTATATATGCATTTCTCAATTTTTAGATTCACGCCTTTGTCACGCATACCCATTCATCAAACCCATCATTTTTTTCTTTCAAGTCTCTTTTCTACTTTTTATCTACTTACATTGAATTTTCTTTTCTCAAACGGTAGCACTTAAAGTGCTTCTTGTTTAAGCATCATCATCTTCCGTCCATTCTTCATCTGTCCAAACTTTTTCTTTTGCTTTCTCTTTTTTCAAATTTTCAAAAATTTGAAATTTTCACTTCTTTTTAGAGTCCAAGAAATCTTCTTATTCATGCTTTTTACTTCTCTTTTCATTCTTTTATCTCTATCCTTCTACTACTGATTAGCACTTAAAAGTCATCTCTTCTTCATCATCATTAGATAGTCAAGCATCAATATCTTTTCAAGTTAGGTCTTTATCATCTTTTATTTCAAATTTTCAAAAATTTGAAATTTTGTACTTTAATGATCAAAGTAAGTTAAAGCAAGTAAAACCCCAGCAGAGATAGTAGAGAGGATCTCGATGTAATACCCTAGAAAGATGATACCAATAAAAGTAACTAAAGGTATGACTAAGTACAACAAGATATGACTAAGTTACTATTAAGATACTACTCGGTAATACTAGGTACTAAGGTGTAATATTAGGTACATCTTCTCGTATAACTAGGTACTATTAGGTACAACAAGGTACTACTAGGTACGACTAGGTACGACTAGGTACGACTATGTACAACTAGGTACGACTAGGTTCTACTAGGTTCAACTAGGTACTACTACTCGATACGACTAGGTTCTACTAGGTACTAATACTCGGTACAACTAGGTACTTATAGGTACTATTTCTCGTTATAACTAAGTACTTATGGTACTTTTAGGTACTATTTCTCGTTATAACTACGTACTTATGGTACTATTAGGTACTACTACTCGATACGACTAGGTACTAATAGGTACTATTTCTCGTTATAACTAGGTACTATTAGGTACAACAAGGTACTACTAGGTACTAATAAGTACTATTTCAAGGTAAGACTGGGTTCTACTAGGTACTAATACTCGGTACAACTAGGTACTTATAGGTACTATTTCTCGTTATAACTAGGTACTATTAGGTACTACTTCTCGTTATAACTAGGTACTAATAGGTACTATTTCTCGTTACAACTAGGTAATATTAGGTACAACAAGGTACTACTAGGTACTAATAAGTACTATTTCAAGGTACGACTGGGTTCTACTAGGTACTAATACTCGGTACAACTAGGTACTTATAGGTACTATTTCTCGTTATAAGTAGGTACTTTTAGGTACTACTTCTCGTTATAACTAGGTACTAATAGGTACTATTTCTCGTTACAACTAGGTACTATTAGGTACAACAAGGTACTACTAGGTACTACTAGGTACGACTAGGTACGACTAGGTACGACTAGGTACTATTAGGTACTACTACTCGATACGACTAGGTTCTACTAGGTACTATTTCTCGTTATAACTAGGTACTATTAGGTACAACAAGGTACTACTAGGTACTACTAGGTACGACTAGGTACGACTAGGTACGACTAGGTACTATTAGGTTCTACTACTCGATACGACTAGGTTCTACTAGGTACTATTTCTCGTTATAACTAGGTACTATTAGGTACTACTTCTCGTTATAACTAGGTACTATTAGGTACAACAAGGTACTACTAGGTACGACTAGGTACGACTAGGTACGACTAGGTACGACTAGGTACGACTAGGTACGACTAGGTACTATTAGGTACTACTACTCGATACGACTAGGTTCTACTAGGTACTATTTCTCGTTATAACTAGGTACTATTAGGTACTAATAGCTACTATTCCTCGTTATAACTACGTACTTATGGTACTATTAGGTACTACTACTCGGTACAAATAGGTACTAATAAGTACTATTTCTCGTTATAACTAGGTACTAATAGGTACAACTAGGTACGACTAGGTACAACTTCTCGGTACGAATAAGTTCTACTAGGTACTATTTCTCGTTATGACTAGGTACTTGTGGTACTTTTAGGTACTACTTCTCGTTACAAGTAGGTACTAAGAGATACTATTAGGTACAACTTCTCGTATAACTAGGTACTATATGGTACTTTTTCTCGTATAACTAGGTACTATATAGTACTACTTCTCATTATAACTAGATACTATTTTGTAATATATTGTACTATTTTGTACTACTAGTTATTTAAGTGAGTAATGCCCCAGCAGAGAGATAAAGAAGAGATAGATCGAGTGACCATGGAAGAGTCTCAGCAGATCGTAAGGCAAGCTTACTCTCATGCGTACAACCCCAGGTCAATACTTAGTGGTCTACAAAGGATCTATCCTATCTACTTGTATGTGATGAGCCGTCCTTATTCTGTTAACAGACATGGGGAGGGCTTGGGGATATAAAAAGTATTGTTTTCATAAGTAGATAGAAGGCGTCGCTCCCAGATTAGATTCTGACTTAGAGGCGTTCAGTCATAATCTATGCAGATGGTAGCGTAGCCACACGGGCTGCTCAACCAATGGCGATACCAGAGATCTGGACCAACGGTTCCTCTCGTACTGAGTTGGACTACTGTGGCGACGCAGTGATCAGTAGGGTAAAACTAACCTGTCTCACGACGGTCTAAACCCAGCTCACGTTCCCTTTTGACGGGTGAACAATCCGACACTTGGTGAATTCTGCTTCACAATGATAGGAAGAGCCGACATCGAAGAATCAAAAAGCAACGTCGCTATGAACGCTTGGCTGCCACAAGCCAGTTATCCCTGTGGTAATTTTTCTGACACCTCTGGCTTAAAACTCGTAAAAGGCAAAGGATCGATAGGCCATGGTTTCCCAGTTCATCCTGACACTGAGAGGTTGAATGAAGCCAGCTTTTCCCCTTTTGGTCTGTGAGCGGTTTCTGTCCGCTCTGAGCTGGCCGTAGGACACCTGTGTTATCTTTTAACAGATGTGCCGCCCCAGCCAAACTCCCCACCTGGCGGTTTCTCCCACCCAGTTACATTGCTAGAAAGTTACTGCATGACAGGATAAGTAAAGCGACATTAAGAGTAGTGGTATTTCAAGATCGCGGCCTCCCACTTATTCTACGCCTCCTACGCCGCTCTACGCGCCAGACTAGAGTCAAACTCAACAGGGTCTTCTTTCCCCGCTGATCATGCCAAGCCCGTTCCCTTGGCTGTGGCTTCGCTAGGTAGTAGATAGGGACAGTAGGAATCTCGTTAATCCATTCATGCACGTCACTAATTAGATGACGAGGCATTTGGCTACCTTAAGAGAGTCATAGTTACTCCCGCCGTTTACCCGCGCTTCGTTGAATCTCATCACCTTGACATTCAGAGCACTGGGCAGAAATCACATTGTGTTAACATATCACCTTCACAATGCTTTGTTTTAATTAAACAGTCGGATTCCTCCTGCCGCTCCAGTTCTGAGGTGGCCATTCGCCGCAGGGCCGACCACCTTCGGTCATGGCGACAAAACTCCCACTTCCGTGAAAACTAAGTCACACAATCCCTCCAGTGGAGACTTCTGCCTGGCCCTCAGAGCCAATCTTTCTCCCGAAGTTACAGATCTAATTTGCCGACTTCCCTTACCTACATTGTCCTATTGACTAGAGGCTGCTAACCTTGGAGACCTGCTGCGGTATAGGTACGAATACTCCTACATATTACATGCCGCAAGTTTCATGGATCGTAGTTGGTGCTCCAGACAACACATACAGTGTGCTGCTCTTCCATACATCACGCCTCTCTCGCCGTAATGGATCCAGGCGCACATGTATGTTAGACAGAAAAGACAACTCTCCCCAGGACCAACCCCGACATATTGCGGCATATTGTGTCACCACTATGTAGTAAGTACCTATGGAATATTAACCATATTCCCTTTCCCTCGTAAGGTTAGGATCGGGTGACTCATGATCCAGTGCGGTTCTCATGAAAACCTTCTCCACTTCAGTCTTCCAAGTTGGCATTGGAATACTTGCTACTACCACCAAGATCTGCACTAATACCTGCTCCATAACTCTTCACAGAATTACTTCCATGCAGATACTACGCCCTCCTACACCAGAGGGCAGAGTATGGGCACCCGCCTTTCGCGACTTCCATTTTCAGGGCTAGTCCATTCGGTAGGTGAGTTGTTACACACTCCTTAGCGGGTTCCGACTTCCATGGCCACCGTCCTACTGTCTAAATGGACTAACGCCTTTACTTGCAGACGGGTTCTGTCGCCTTAACTCCGCTTCAGGTTGGGCCCTCATCGCCAGTCCTGCTTACCAGGATTGGCCCACTAGGGACATTTATGTCATGTCACGTTCATTTATGAAACGTTACTGCACCCATTTAAAGTTTGATAATAGGAGGAAGGAGTGACTCCTCCCGAACCTCTATTCATTGGCTTTACCGGATGCCACTAAAAGTCCCAGCTATCCTGAGGGAAACTTCGGAGGGAACCAGCTACTAGATGGTTCGATGAGTCTTTCGCCCCTATACTCAGGTCCACAGAGCGATTTGCACGTCAGCACCTACACGAACCTCCACCAGAGTTTCCCCTGGCTTCGTCCTGCCCAAGCATAGCTCACCATCTTTCGGGTCCCAGCCATTTCGCTTACTCCGCTTACGGGCCTCTACTGATGGTAGAGATCACTTTCATTTCGCCTACACATTTACATGCACAGACTCGCGATATAGCTAGACTCCTTGGTCCGTGTTTCAAGACGGGACGGTCCGTCCACTATATCCTTGCAATACTTCTTTTCAAAGCTTTGCTCAGATTTATTGTAGACGCACAGCTTCCTCCCCAACTATTTCAGGTCTTTTAACTCTCTTTCCAAAGTGCTTTTCACCTTTCCCTCACGGTACTTGTGCACTATCGGGCTCTGGACGTATTTAGCCTTACGAGGAGTTTACCTCGCACTTTGGACAGCAATCCCAAGCTGTCCGACTCTTAGATAGTTTGGTTTTCAATCTAACTGAACCTCACGGGGTTATCACCCTCCATGACGTGTCATTCCTGACCACTTAGGTCCAATCAAACCTACACCATTCCTCCCTAGCTTACAATTCCGAAGATTTACAAGTGGGCTTTGGCCGCTTCACTCGCCGTTACTAAGGCCATCCTTGTTAGTTTCTTTTCCTCCGCTTACTGATATGCTTAAGTTCAGCGGGTTATCTTGCTCCCCTCAGATCACAGGTACATATACTCAGTTTTTTCACTTGGTAAGAGAATTCTTATTCACTTACATTTGTATTTTATATGATACTGAAAGGAACATACCTTGAGTTTCCCCAAGGTGCCTGTTGCGTTGGGAAACCTGATGACTCACGGAGTCCTGCAATTCGCATTGAATTTCGCGCTTCGCTGCGTCCTTCATCGACGCCAGAGCCTAGGCATCCATCGTTGGGGCTTTTGTTTTGTTTAGGTTTATATATTTGATAAAATGAAAAGCAGCATAAAGCTGTAAATAGATTTGAGTTTTGTAATGTTTGATATTAATGTTAATGATCCATCCGCAGGTTCACCTACGGATACCTTGTTACGACTTCTCCTTCCTCTAAGTGATAAGGTTCACTTAACTTCCCATTAGTCCGAGAGGTTCACCTGATCACTCGAAATCGGTAGGAGCGACGGGCGGTGTGTACAAAGGGCAGGGACTTAATCAGTGCAAGCTGATGACTTGCGCTTACTAGGAATTCCTAGTTGATGACCAAGAATTGCAAGGGTCAATCCCAACTACGACGCAGTTACGAGGTTGCCGGAGTAGCTATACTTAGGAACTCATTGGCTGCGTCAGTGTAGCGCGCGTGCGGCCCAGGACATCTAAGGGCATCACAGACCTGTTATTGCCTCACACTTCCTCCAACTAAAAGCTGGAAGTCCCTCTAAGAAGACAACTTCCTCGGATAGAAAGAGTCTATTTAGCAGGTTGAGGTCTCGTTCGTTATCGGAATTAACCAGACAGATCACTCCACCAACTAAGAACGGCCATGCACCACCACCCATAGAATCAAGAAAGAGCTCTCAATCTGTCAATCCTTACTATGTCTGGACCTGGTAAGTTTCCCCGTGTTGAGTCAAATTAAGCCGCAGGCTCCACTCCTTGTGGTGCCCTTCCGTCAATTCCTTTAAGTTTCAGTCTTGCGACCATACTCCCCCAGAACCCAAAGACTTTGATTTCTCGGAAGGTGCCGAGGAGATTTATACGGTCTCCCCGATCCCTAGTCGGCATAGTTTATGGTTAAGACTAGGACGGTATCTGATCGTCTTGGATCCCTTAACTTTCGTTCTTGATTAATGAAAACATCCTTGGCAAATGCTTTCGCAGTAGTTGGTCTTCAGTAAATCCAAGAATTTCACCTCTGACTACTGAGTACCAATGCCCCCAACTGTCCCTATTAAAGATAGTAGATAGTCTCGCCAAGACTAACCACGAGCATTATTCCCAGCTGCGGTATTCAGGCAGGAGCCTGCCTTAAACACTCTAGTTTCCTCAAGGTAAAGGGCCCGCATTTCATCATCGTCCACTTAAGTACGTATGATGCTGCCAGGCAGATCCCTCATATGACTTTTACATCATAAAAGAGAGACGTCCAACTACGAGCTTTTTAACTGCAACAACTTTAATATACGCTACTGGAGCTGGAATTACCGCGGCTGCTGGCACCAGACTTGCCCTCCAGTGGGTCCTCGCTAACGCTTTTACGTTGTGCTCATTCCAATCACCGAGACGAAGCCCGGTGTCGTTATTTCTTGTCACTACCTCCCTCAGTCAGGATTGGGTAATTTGCGCGCCTGCTGCCTTCCTTAGATGTGGTAGCCGTCTCTCAGGCTCCCTCTCCGGAATCGAACCCTAATTCTCCGTTACCCGTCACTGCCATGGTAGTCCAATACACTACCATCGAAAGCTGATAGGGCAGAAACTTGAATGACCTGCCATGCTTCCCAGCATGGTCCTCGTGTATTATAATTCCCACACGGACGATATCTAATAAACATCTTGCATGTATTAGCTCTAGAATTACTACGGTTATCCATCTAACACACCATCAAATAAACTATCACTGTTTTAATGAGCCATTCGCAGTCCCACGAGTAAATGCTTACACTTACACATGCATGGCTTAGTCTTTGAGACAAGCATATGACTACTGGCAGGATCAACCAGATTTATATCCATACTTTTCTATTTCCATCCACTTTTTCTATATACTCCTTTCCTCCCCCTTCATTTATGTACATAACACTACCTACCCTTACTTTTAACTATCCATACTCCAACCCACCTTTTACCCCTACTTGTCTTAAAAAATATACGCTAGGCCACCACCATAGGCATCAAGACCTTCTTTTTACCTTCTTAGCCAACCTTCATTTCTTATATATGCATTTCTCAATTTTTAGATTCACGCCTTTGTCACGCATACCCATTCATCAAACCCATCATTTTTTTCTTTCAAGTCTCTTTTCTACTTTTTATCTACTTACATTGAATCTTCTTTTCTCAAACGGTAGCACTTAAAGTGCTTCATGTTTAAGCATCATCATCTTCCGTCCATTCTTCATCTGTCCAAACTTTTTCTTTTGCTTTCTCTTTTTTCAAATTTTCAAAAATTTGAAATTTTCACTTCTTTTTAGAGTCCAAGAAATCTTCTTATTCATGCTTTTTACTTCTCTTTTCATTCTTTTATCTCTATCCTTCTACTACTGATTAGCACTTAAAAGTCATCTCTTCTTCATCATCATTAGATAGTCAAGCATCAATACCTTTTCAAGTTAGGTCTTTATCATCTTTTATTTCAAATTTTCAAAAATTTGAAATTTTGTACTTTAATGATCAAAGTAAGTTAAAGCAAGTAAAACCCCAGCAGAGATAGTAGAGAGGATCTCGATGTAATACCCTAGAAAGATGATACCAATAAAAGTAACTAAAGGTACGACTAAGTACTACTAGGTACAACTAAGTACAACAAGATACGACTAGGTAATACAAGGTACTAAGGTGTACTATTAGGTACATCTTCTCGTATAACTAGGTACTATTAGGTACAACAAGGTACAACAAGGTACTACTAGGTACGACTAGGTACGAATAGGTACGACTATATATGACTAGGTTCTACTAGGTTCAACTAGGTACTACTACTCGATACGACTAGGTTCTACTAGGTACTAATACTCGGTACAACTAGGTACTTATAGGTACTTCTTTTCGTTATAACTAGGTACTATTAGGTACTACTTCTCGTTATAACTAGGTACTAATAAGTACTATTTCAAGGTACGACTGGGTTCTACTAGGTACTAATACTCGGTACAACTAGGTACTTATAGGTACTATTTCTCGTTATAACTAGGTACTAATAGGTACTATTTCTCGTTATAACTAGGTACTATTAGGTACTACTTCTCGTTATAACTAGGTACTAATAGGTACTATTTCTCGTTACAACTAGGTAATATTAGGTACAACAAGGTACTACTAGGTACTAATAAGTACTATTTCAAGGTACGACTGGGTTCTACTAGGTACTAATACTCGGTACAACTAGGTACTTATAGGTACTATTTCTCGTTATAAGTAGGTACTTTTAGGTACTACTTCTCGTTATAACTAGGTACTAATAGGTACTATTTCTCGTTACAACTAGGTACTATTAGGTACAACAAGGTACTACTAGGTACTACTAGGTACGACTAGGTACGACTAGGTACGACTAGGTACTAATAGGTACTACTACTCGATACGACTAGGTTCTACTAGGTACTATTTCTCGTTATAACTAGGTACTATTAGGTACAACAAGGTACTACTAGGTACAACAAGGTACTACTAGGTACGACTAGGTACGACTAGGTACGACTAGGTACGACTAGGTACTATTAGGTACTACTACTCGATACGACTAGGTTCTACTAGGTACTATTTCTCGTTATAACTAGGTACTATTAGGTACTAATAGCTACTATTCCTCGTTATAACTACGTACTTATGGTACTATTAGGTACTACTACTCGGTACAAATAGGTACTAATAAGTACTATTTCTCGTTATAACTAGGTACTAATAGGTACAACTAGGTACGACTAGGTACAACTTCTCGGTACGAATAAGTTCTACTAGGTACTATTTCTCGTTATGACTAGGTACTTGTGGTACTTTTAGGTACTACTTCTCGTTACAAGTAGGTACTAAGAGATACTATTAGGTACAACTTCTCGTATAACTAGGTACTATATGGTACTTTTTCTCGTATAACTAGGTACTATATAGTACTACTTCTCATTATAACTAGATACTATTTTGTAATATATTGTACTATTTTGTACTACTAGTTATTTAAGTGAGTAATGCCCCAGCAGAGAGATAAAGAAGAGATAGATCGAGTGACCATGGAAGAGTCTCAGCAGATCGTAAGGCAAGCTTACTCTCATGCGTACAACCCCAGGTCAATACTTAGTGGTCTACAAAGGATCTATCCTATCTACTTGTATGTGATGAGCCGTCCTTATTCTGTTAACAGACATGGGGAGGGCTTGGGGATATAAAAAGTATTGTTTTCATAAGTAGATAGAAGGCGTCGCTCCCAGATTAGATTCTGACTTAGAGGCGTTCAGTCATAATCTATGCAGATGGTAGCGTAGCCACACGGGCTGCTCAACCAATGGCGATACCAGAGATCTGGACCAACGGTTCCTCTCGTACTGAGTTGGACTACTGTGGCGACGCAGTGATCAGTAGGGTAAAACTAACCTGTCTCACGACGGTCTAAACCCAGCTCACGTTCCCTTTTGACGGGTGAACAATCCGACACTTGGTGAATTCTGCTTCACAATGATAGGAAGAGCCGACATCGAAGAATCAAAAAGCAACGTCGCTATGAACGCTTGGCTGCCACAAGCCAGTTATCCCTGTGGTAATTTTTCTGACACCTCTGGCTTAAAACTCGTAAAAGGCAAAGGATCGATAGGCCATGGTTTCCCAGTTCATCCTGACACTGAGAGGTTGAATGAAGCCAGCTTTTCCCCTTTTGGTCTGTGAGCGGTTTCTGTCCGCTCTGAGCTGGCCGTAGGACACCTGTGTTATCTTTTAACAGATGTGCCGCCCCAGCCAAACTCCCCACCTGGCGGTTTCTCCCACCCAGTTACATTGCTAGAAAGTTACTGCATGACAGGATAAGTAAAGCGACATTAAGAGTAGTGGTATTTCAAGATCGCGGCCTCCCACTTATTCTACGCCTCCTACGCCGCTCTACGCGCCAGACTAGAGTCAAACTCAACAGGGTCTTCTTTCCCCGCTGATCATGCCAAGCCCGTTCCCTTGGCTGTGGCTTCGCTAGGTAGTAGATAGGGACAGTAGGAATCTCGTTAATCCATTCATGCACGTCACTAATTAGATGACGAGGCATTTGGCTACCTTAAGAGAGTCATAGTTACTCCCGCCGTTTACCCGCGCTTCGTTGAATCTCATCACCTTGACATTCAGAGCACTGGGCAGAAATCACATTGTGTTAACATATCACCTTCACAATGCTTTGTTTTAATTAAACAGTCGGATTCCTCCTGCCGCTCCAGTTCTGAGGTGGCCATTCGCCGCAGGGCCGACCACCTTCGGTCATGGCGACAAAACTCCCACTTCCGTGAAAATTAAGTCACACAATCCCTCCAGTGGAGACTTCTGCCTGGCCCTCAGAGCCAATCTTTCTCCCGAAGTTACAGATCTAATTTGCCGACTTCCCTTACCTACATTGTCCTATTGACTAGAGGCTGCTAACCTTGGAGACCTGCTGCGGTATAGGTACGAATACTCCTACATATTACATGCCGCAAGTTTCATGGATCGTAGTTGGTGCTCCAGACAACACATACAGTGTGCTGCTCTTCCATACATCACGCCTCTCTCGCCGTAATGGATCCAGGCGCACATGTATGTTAGACAGAAAAGACAACTCTCCCCAGGACCAACCCCGACATATTGCGGCATATTGTGTCACCACTATGTAGTAAGTACCTATGGAATATTAACCATATTCCCTTTCCCTCGTAAGGTTAGGATCGGGTGACTCATGATCCAGTGCGGTTCTCATGAAAACCTTCTCCACTTCAGTCTTCCAAGTTGGCATTGGAATACTTGCTACTACCACCAAGATCTGCACTAATACCTGCTCCATAACTCTTCACAGAATTACTTCCATGCAGATACTACGCCCTCCTACACCAGAGGGCAGAGTATGGGCACCCGCCTTTCGCGACTTCCATTTTCAGGGCTAGTCCATTCGGTAGGTGAGTTGTTACACACTCCTTAGCGGGTTCCGACTTCCATGGCCACCGTCCTACTGTCTAAATGGACTAACGCCTTTACTTGCAGACGGGTTCTGTCGCCTTAACTCCGCTTCAGGTTGGGCCCTCATCGCCAGTCCTGCTTACCAGGATTGGCCCACTAGGGACATTTATGTCATGTCACGTTCATTTATGAAACGTTACTGCACCCATTTAAAGTTTGATAATAGGAGGAAGGAGTGACTCCTCCCGAACCTCTATTCATTGGCTTTACCGGATGCCACTAAAAGTCCCAGCTATCCTGAGGGAAACTTCGGAGGGAACCAGCTACTAGATGGTTCGATGAGTCTTTCGCCCCTATACTCAGGTCCACAGAGCGATTTGCACGTCAGCACCTACACGAACCTCCACCAGAGTTTCCCCTGGCTTCGTCCTGCCCAAGCATAGCTCACCATCTTTCGGGTCCCAGCCATTTCGCTTACTCCGCTTACGGGCCTCTACTGATGGTAGAGATCACTTTCATTTCGCCTACACATTTACATGCACAGACTCGCGATATAGCTAGACTCCTTGGTCCGTGTTTCAAGACGGGACGGTCCGTCCACTATATCCTTGCAATACTTCTTTTCAAAGCTTTGCTCAGATTTATTGTAGACGCACAGCTTCCTCCCCAACTATTTCAGGTCTTTTAACTCTCTTTCCAAAGTGCTTTTCACCTTTCCCTCACGGTACTTGTGCACTATCGGGCTCTGGACGTATTTAGCCTTACGAGGAGTTTACCTCGCACTTTGGACAGCAATCCCAAGCTGTCCGACTCTTAGATAGTTTGGTTTTCAATCTAACTGAACCTCACGGGGTTATCACCCTCCATGACGTGTCATTCCTGACCACTTAGGTCCAATCAAACCTACACCATTCCTCCCTAGCTTACAATTCCGAAGATTTACAAGTGGG
>CAMPDV010001801.1:55000-60000 GCA_946699065.1 Loxodes magnus
GCTTTCTCTTTTTTCAAATTTTCAAAAATTTGAAATTTTCACTTCTTTTTAGAGTCCAAGAAATCTTCTTATTCATGCTTTTTACTTCTCTTTTCATTCTTTTATCTCTATCCTTCTACTACTGATTAGCACTTAAAAGTAATCTCTTCTTCATCATCATTAGATAGTCAAGCATCAATATCTTTTCAAGTTAGGTCTTTATCATCTTTTATTTCAAATTTTCAAAAATTTGAAATTTTGTACTTTAATGATCAAAGTAAGTTAAAGCAAGTAAAACCCCAGCAGAGATAGTAGAGAGGATCTCGATGTAATACCCTAGAAAGATGATACCAATAAAAGTAACTAAAGGTATGACTAAGTACAACAAGATATGACTAGTTACTATTAAGTACTACTCGGTAATACTAGGTACTAAGGGGTAATATTAGGTACATCTTCTCGTATAACTAGGTACTATTAGGTACAACAAGGTACTACTAGGTACGACTAGGTACGACTAGGTACGACTATGTACAACTAGGTACTACTACTCGATACGACTAGGTTCTACTAGGTACTAATACTCGGTACAACTAGGTACTTATAGGTACTATTTCTCGTTATAACTAAGTACTTATGGTACTTTTAGGTACTATTTCTCGTTATAACTACGTACTTATGGTACTATTAGGTACTACTACTCGATACGACTAGGTACTAATAGGTACTATTTCTCGTTATAACTAGGTACTATTAGGTACAACAAGGTACTACTAGGTACTAATAAGTACTATTTCAAGGTAAGACTGGGTTCTACTAGGTACTAATACTCGGTACAACTAGGTACTTATAGGTACTATTTCTCGTTATAACTAGGTACTTTTAGGTACTACTTCTCGTTATAACTAGGTACTAATAGGTACTATTTCTCGTTACAACTAGGTACTATTAGGTACAACAAGGTACTACTAGGTACTAATAAGTACTATTTCAAGGTACGACTGGGTTCTACTAGGTACTAATACTCGGTACAACTAGGTACTTATAGGTACTATTTCTCGTTATAACTAGGTACTATTAGGTACTACTTCTCGTTATAACTAGGTACTAATAGGTACTATTTCTCGTTACAACTAGGTACTATTAGGTACAACAAGGTACTACTAGGTACTACTAGGTACGACTAGGTACGACTAGGTACGACTAGGTACTATTAGGTACTACTACTCGATACGACTAGGTTCTACTAGGTACTACTTCTCGTTATAACTAGGTACTATTAGGTACAACAAGGTACTACTAGGTACGACTAGGTACGACTAGGTACGACTATGTACGACTAGGTACTATTAGGTACTACTACTCGATACGACTAGGTTCTACTAGGTACTATTTCTCGTTATAACTAGGTACTATTAGGTACTAATAGCTACTATTCCTCGTTATAACTACGTACTTATGGTACTATTAGGTACTACTACTCGGTACGAATAGGTACTAATAAGTACTATTTCTCGTTATAACTAGGTACTAATAGGTACAACTAGGTACGACTAGGTACAACTTCTCGGTACGAATAAGTTCTACTAGGTACTATTTCTCGTTATGACTAGGTACTTGTGGTACTTTTAGGTACTACTTCTCGTTACAAGTAGGTACTAAGAGATACTATTAGGTACAACTTCTCGTATAACTAGGTACTATATGGTACTTTTTCTCGTATAACTAGGTACTATATAGTACTACTTCTCATTATAACTAGATACTATTTTGTAATATATTGTACTATTTTGTACTACTAGTTATTTAAGTGAGTAATGCCCCAGCAGAGAGATAAAGAAGAGATAGATCGAGTGACCATGGAAGAGTCTCAGCAGATCGTAAGGCAAGCTTACTCTCATGCGTACAACCCCAGGTCAATACTTAGTGGTCTACAAAGGATCTATCCTATCTACTTGTATGTGATGAGCCGTCCTTATTCTGTTAACAGACATGGGGAGGGCTTGGGGATATAAAAAGTATTGTTTTCATAAGTAGATAGAAGGCGTCGCTCCCAGATTAGATTCTGACTTAGAGGCGTTCAGTCATAATCTATGCAGATGGTAGCGTAGCCACACGGGCTGCTCAACCAATGGCGATACCAGAGATCTGGACCAACGGTTCCTCTCGTACTGAGTTGGACTACTGTGGCGACGCAGTGATCAGTAGGGTAAAACTAACCTGTCTCACGACGGTCTAAACCCAGCTCACGTTCCCTTTTGACGGGTGAACAATCCGACACTTGGTGAATTCTGCTTCACAATGATAGGAAGAGCCGACATCGAAGAATCAAAAAGCAACGTCGCTATGAACGCTTGGCTGCCACAAGCCAGTTATCCCTGTGGTAATTTTTCTGACACCTCTGGCTTAAAACTCGTAAAAGGCAAAGGATCGATAGGCCATGGTTTCCCAGTTCATCCTGACACTGAGAGGTTGAATGAAGCCAGCTTTTCCCCTTTTGGTCTGTGAGCGGTTTCTGTCCGCTCTGAGCTGGCCGTAGGACACCTGTGTTATCTTTTAACAGATGTGCCGCCCCAGCCAAACTCCCCACCTGGCGGTTTCTCCCACCCAGTTACATTGCTAGAAAGTTACTGCATGACAGGATAAGTAAAGCGACATTAAGAGTAGTGGTATTTCAAGATCGCGGCCTCCCACTTATTCTACGCCTCCTACGCCGCTCTACGCGCCAGACTAGAGTCAAACTCAACAGGGTCTTCTTTCCCCGCTGATCATGCCAAGCCCGTTCCCTTGGCTGTGGCTTCGCTAGGTAGTAGATAGGGACAGTAGGAATCTCGTTAATCCATTCATGCACGTCACTAATTAGATGACGAGGCATTTGGCTACCTTAAGAGAGTCATAGTTACTCCCGCCGTTTACCCGCGCTTCGTTGAATCTCATCACCTTGACATTCAGAGCACTGGGCAGAAATCACATTGTGTTAACATATCACCTTCACAATGCTTTGTTTTAATTAAACAGTCGGATTCCTCCTGCCGCTCCAGTTCTGAGGTGGCCATTCGCCGCAGGGCCGACCACCTTCGGTCATGGCGACAAAACTCCCACTTCCGTGAAAATTAAGTCACACAATCCCTCCAGTGGAGACTTCTGCCTGGCCCTCAGAGCCAATCTTTCTCCCGAAGTTACAGATCTAATTTGCCGACTTCCCTTACCTACATTGTCCTATTGACTAGAGGCTGCTAACCTTGGAGACCTGCTGCGGTATAGGTACGAATACTCCTACATATTACATGCCGCAAGTTTCATGGATCGTAGTTGGTGCTCCAGACAACACATACAGTGTGCTGCTCTTCCATACATCACGCCTCTCTCGCCGTAATGGATCCAGGCGCACATGTATGTTAGACAGAAAAGACAACTCTCCCCAGGACCAACCCCGACATATTGCGGCATATTGTGTCACCACTATGTAGTAAGTACCTATGGAATATTAACCATATTCCCTTTCCCTCGTAAGGTTAGGATCGGGTGACTCATGATCCAGTGCGGTTCTCATGAAAACCTTCTCCACTTCAGTCTTCCAAGTTGGCATTGGAATACTTGCTACTACCACCAAGATCTGCACTAATACCTGCTCCATAACTCTTCACAGAATTACTTCCATGCAGATACTACGCCCTCCTACACCAGAGGGCAGAGTATGGGCACCCGCCTTTCGCGACTTCCATTTTCAGGGCTAGTCCATTCGGTAGGTGAGTTGTTACACACTCCTTAGCGGGTTCCGACTTCCATGGCCACCGTCCTACTGTCTAAATGGACTAACGCCTTTACTTGCAGACGGGTTCTGTCGCCTTAACTCCGCTTCAGGTTGGGCCCTCATCGCCAGTCCTGCTTACCAGGATTGGCCCACTAGGGACATTTATGTCATGTCACGTTCATTTATGAAACGTTACTGCACCCATTTAAAGTTTGATAATAGGAGGAAGGAGTGACTCCTCCCGAACCTCTATTCATTGGCTTTACCGGATGCCACTAAAAGTCCCAGCTATCCTGAGGGAAACTTCGGAGGGAACCAGCTACTAGATGGTTCGATGAGTCTTTCGCCCCTATACTCAGGTCCACAGAGCGATTTGCACGTCAGCACCTACACGAACCTCCACCAGAGTTTCCCCTGGCTTCGTCCTGCCCAAGCATAGCTCACCATCTTTCGGGTCCCAGCCATTTCGCTTACTCCGCTTACGGGCCTCTACTGATGGTAGAGATCACTTTCATTTCGCCTACACATTTACATGCACAGACTCGCGATATAGCTAGACTCCTTGGTCCGTGTTTCAAGACGGGACGGTCCGTCCACTATATCCTTGCAATACTTCTTTTCAAAGCTTTGCTCAGATTTATTGTAGACGCACAGCTTCCTCCCCAACTATTTCAGGTCTTTTAACTCTCTTTCCAAAGTGCTTTTCACCTTTCCCTCACGGTACTTGTGCACTATCGGGCTCTGGACGTATTTAGCCTTACGAGGAGTTTACCTCGCACTTTGGACAGCAATCCCAAGCTGTCCGACTCTTAGATAGTTTGGTTTTCAATCTAACTGAACCTCACGGGGTTATCACCCTCCATGACGTGTCATTCCTGACCACTTAGGTCCAATCAAACCTACACCATTCCTCCCTAGCTTACAATTCCGAAGATTTACAAGTGGGCTTTGGCCGCTTCACTCGCCGTTACTAAGGCCATCCTTGTTAGTTTCTTTTCCTCCGCTTACTGATATGCTTAAGTTCAGCGGGTTATCTTGCTCCCCTCAGATCACAGGTACATATACTCAGTTTTTTCACTTGGTAAGAGAATTCTTATTCACTTACATTTGTATTTTATATGATACTGAAAGGAACATACCTTGAGTTTCCCCAAGGTGCCTGTTGCGTTGGGAAACCTGATGACTCACGGAGTCCTGCAATTCGCATTGAATTTCGCGCTTCGCTGCGTCCTTCATCGACGCCAGAGCCTAGGCATCCATCGTTGGG
>CAMPDV010001801.1:62500-67500 GCA_946699065.1 Loxodes magnus
AGATGATACCAATAAAAGTAACTAAAGGTATGACTAAGTACTACTAGGTACAACTAAGTACAACAAGATACGACTAGGTAATACAAGGTACTAAGGTGTACTATTAGGTACATCTTCTCGTATAACTAGGTACTATTAGGTACAACAAGGTACTACTAGGTACTACTAGGTACGACTAGGTACGAATAGGTACGACTAGATATGACTAGGTACGACTAGGTACGACTAGGTTCAACACGGTACTACTACTCGATACGACTAGGTTCTACTAGGTACTAATACTCGGTACAACTAGGTACTTATAGGTACTTCTTTTCGTTATAACTAGGTACTATTAGGTACTACTTCTCGTTATAACTAGGTACTAATAAGTACTATTTCAAGGTACGACTGGGTTCTACTAGGTACTAATACTCGGTACAACTAGGTACTTATAGGTACTATTTCTCGTTATAACTAGGTACTTATAGGTACTATTTCTCGTTATAACTAGGTACTATTAGGTACTACTTCTCGTTACAACTAGGTAATATTAGGTACAACAAGGTACTACTAGGTACGACTAGGTACGAATAGGTACGACTAGATATGACTAGGTACGACTAGGTACGACTAGGTTCAACTAGGTATTACTACTCGATACGACTAGGTTCTACTAGGTACTAATACTCGGTACAACTAGGTACTATTAGGTACTACTTCTCGTTATAACTAGGTACTAATAGGTACTATTTCAAGGTACGACTGGGTTCTACTAGGTACTAATACTCGGTACAACTAGGTACTTATAGGTACTATTTCTCGTTATAACTAGGTACTAATAGGTACTATTTCTCATTATAACTAGGTACTATTAGGTACTACTTCTCGTTATAACTAGGTACTAATAGGTACTATTTCTCGTTACAACTAGGTAATATTAGGTACAACAAGGTACTACTAGGTACTAATAAGTACTATTTCAAGGTACGACTGGGTTCTACTAGGTACTAATACTCGGTACAACTAGGTACTTATAGGTACTATTTCTCGTTATAAGTAGGTACTTTTAGGTACTACTTCTCGTTATAACTAGGTACTAATAGGTACTATTTCTCGTTACAACTAGGTACTATTAGGTACAACAAGGTACTACTAGGTACTACTAGGTACGACTAGGTACGACTAGGTACGACTAGGTACTATTAGGTACTACTACTCGATGCGACTAGGTTCTACTAGGTACTATTTCTCGTTACAACTAGGTACTACTAGGTACAACTAGGTACTACTAGGTACGACTAGGTACGACTAGGTACGACTAGGTACGACTAGGTACGACTAGGTACTATTAGGTGCTACTACTCGATACGACTAGGTTCTACTAGGTACTATTTCTCGTTATAACTAGGTACGAATAAGTTCTACTAGGTACTATTTCTCGTTATGACTAGGTACTTATGGTACTATTAGGTACTACTACTCGGTACAAATAGGTACTAATAAGTACTATTTCTCGTTATAACTAGGTACTAATAGGTACAACTAGGTACGACTAGGTACAACTTCTCGGTACGAATAAGTTCTACTAGGTACTATTTCTCGTTATGACTAGGTACTTGTGGTACTTTTAGGTACTACTTCTCGTTACAAGTAGGTACTAAGAGATACTATTAGGTACAACTTCTCGTATAACTAGGTACTATATGGTACTTTTTCTCGTATAACTAGGTACTATATAGTACTACTTCTCATTATAAATAGATACTATTTTGTAATATATTGTACTATTTTGTACTACTAGTTATTTAAGTGAGTAATGCCCCAGCAGAGAGATAAAGAAGAGATAGATCGAGTGACCATGGAAGAGTCTCAGCAGATCGTAAGGCAAGCTTACTCTCATGCGTACAACCCCAGGTCAATACTTAGTGGTCTACAAAGGATCTATCCTATCTACTTGTATGTGATGAGCCGTCCTTATTCTGTTAACAGACATGGGGAGGGCTTGGGGATATAAAAAGTATTGTTTTCATAAGTAGATAGAAGGCGTCGCTCCCAGATTAGATTCTGACTTAGAGGCGTTCAGTCATAATCTATGCAGATGGTAGCGTAGCCACACGGGCTGCTCAACCAATGGCGATACCAGAGATCTGGACCAACGGTTCCTCTCGTACTGAGTTGGACTACTGTGGCGACGCAGTGATCAGTAGGGTAAAACTAACCTGTCTCACGACGGTCTAAACCCAGCTCACGTTCCCTTTTGACGGGTGAACAATCCGACACTTGGTGAATTCTGCTTCACAATGATAGGAAGAGCCGACATCGAAGAATCAAAAAGCAACGTCGCTATGAACGCTTGGCTGCCACAAGCCAGTTATCCCTGTGGTAATTTTTCTGACACCTCTGGCTTAAAACTCGTAAAAGGCAAAGGATCGATAGGCCATGGTTTCCCAGTTCATCCTGACACTGAGAGGTTGAATGAAGCCAGCTTTTCCCCTTTTGGTCTGTGAGCGGTTTCTGTCCGCTCTGAGCTGGCCGTAGGACACCTGTGTTATCTTTTAACAGATGTGCCGCCCCAGCCAAACTCCCCACCTGGCGGTTTCTCCCACCCAGTTACATTGCTAGAAAGTTACTGCATGACAGGATAAGTAAAGCGACATTAAGAGTAGTGGTATTTCAAGATCGCGGCCTCCCACTTATTCTACGCCTCCTACGCCGCTCTACGCGCCAGACTAGAGTCAAACTCAACAGGGTCTTCTTTCCCCGCTGATCATGCCAAGCCCGTTCCCTTGGCTGTGGCTTCGCTAGGTAGTAGATAGGGACAGTAGGAATCTCGTTAATCCATTCATGCACGTCACTAATTAGATGACGAGGCATTTGGCTACCTTAAGAGAGTCATAGTTACTCCCGCCGTTTACCCGCGCTTCGTTGAATCTCATCACCTTGACATTCAGAGCACTGGGCAGAAATCACATTGTGTTAACATATCACCTTCACAATGCTTTGTTTTAATTAAACAGTCGGATTCCTCCTGCCGCTCCAGTTCTGAGGTGGCCATTCGCCGCAGGGCCGACCACCTTCGGTCATGGCGACAAAACTCCCACTTCCGTGAAAATTAAGTCACACAATCCCTCCAGTGGAGACTTCTGCCTGGCCCTCAGAGCCAATCTTTCTCCCGAAGTTACAGATCTAATTTGCCGACTTCCCTTACCTACATTGTCCTATTGACTAGAGGCTGCTAACCTTGGAGACCTGCTGCGGTATAGGTACGAATACTCCTACATATTACATGCCGCAAGTTTCATGGATCGTAGTTGGTGCTCCAGACAACACATACAGTGTGCTGCTCTTCCATACATCACGCCTCTCTCGCCGTAATGGATCCAGGCGCACATGTATGTTAGACAGAAAAGACAACTCTCCCCAGGACCAACCCCGACATATTGCGGCATATTGTGTCACCACTATGTAGTAAGTACCTATGGAATATTAACCATATTCCCTTTCCCTCGTAAGGTTAGGATCGGGTGACTCATGATCCAGTGCGGTTCTCATGAAAACCTTCTCCACTTCAGTCTTCCAAGTTGGCATTGGAATACTTGCTACTACCACCAAGATCTGCACTAATACCTGCTCCATAACTCTTCACAGAATTACTTCCATGCAGATACTACGCCCTCCTACACCAGAGGGCAGAGTATGGGCACCCGCCTTTCGCGACTTCCATTTTCAGGGCTAGTCCATTCGGTAGGTGAGTTGTTACACACTCCTTAGCGGGTTCCGACTTCCATGGCCACCGTCCTACTGTCTAAATGGACTAACGCCTTTACTTGCAGACGGGTTCTGTCGCCTTAACTCCGCTTCAGGTTGGGCCCTCATCGCCAGTCCTGCTTACCAGGATTGGCCCACTAGGGACATTTATGTCATGTCACGTTCATTTATGAAACGTTACTGCACCCATTTAAAGTTTGATAATAGGAGGAAGGAGTGACTCCTCCCGAACCTCTATTCATTGGCTTTACCGGATGCCACTAAAAGTCCCAGCTATCCTGAGGGAAACTTCGGAGGGAACCAGCTACTAGATGGTTCGATGAGTCTTTCGCCCCTATACTCAGGTCCACAGAGCGATTTGCACGTCAGCACCTACACGAACCTCCACCAGAGTTTCCCCTGGCTTCGTCCTGCCCAAGCATAGCTCACCATCTTTCGGGTCCCAGCCATTTCGCTTACTCCGCTTACGGGCCTCTACTGATGGTAGAGATCACTTTCATTTCGCCTACACATTTACATGCACAGACTCGCGATATAGCTAGACTCCTTGGTCCGTGTTTCAAGACGGGACGGTCCGTCCACTATATCCTTGCAATACTTCTTTTCAAAGCTTTGCTCAGATTTATTGTAGACGCACAGCTTCCTCCCCAACTATTTCAGGTCTTTTAACTCTCTTTCCAAAGTGCTTTTCACCTTTCCCTCACGGTACTTGTGCACTATCGGGCTCTGGACGTATTTAGCCTTACGAGGAGTTTACCTCGCACTTTGGACAGCAATCCCAAGCTGTCCGACTCTTAGATAGTTTGGTTTTCAATCTAACTGAACCTCACGGGGTTATCACCCTCCATGACGTGTCATTCCTGACCACTTAGGTCCAATCAAACCTACACCATTCCTCCCTAGCTTACAATTCCGAAGATTTACAAGTGGGCTTTGGCCGCTTCACTCGCCGTTACTAAGGCCATCCTTGTTAGTTTCTTTTCCTCCGCTTACTGATATGCTTAAGTTCAGCGGGTTATCTTGCTCCCCTCAGATCACAGGTACATATACTCAGTTTTTTCACTTGGTAAGAGAATTCTTATTCACTTACATTTGTATTTTATATGATACTGAAAGGAACATACCTTGAGTTTCCCCAAGGTGCCTGTTGCGTTGGGAAACCTGATGACTCACGGAGTCCTGCAATTCGCATTGAATTTCGCGCTTCGCTGCGTCCTTCATCGACGCCAGAGCCTAGGCATCCATCGTTG
>CAMPDV010001801.1:70000-75000 GCA_946699065.1 Loxodes magnus
AAAGATGATACCAATAAAAGTAACTAAAGGTATGACTAAGTACTACTAGGTACAACTAAGTACAACAAGATACGACTAGGTAATACAAGGTACTAAGGTGTACTATTAGGTACATCTTCTCGTATAACTAGGTACTATTAGGTACAACAAGGTACTACTAGGTACTACTAGGTACGACTAGGTACGAATAGGTACGACTAGATATGACTAGGTACGACTAGGTACGACTAGGTTCAACACGGTACTACTACTCGATACGACTAGGTTCTACTAGGTACTAATACTCGGTACAACTAGGTACTTATAGGTACTTCTTTTCGTTATAACTAGGTACTATTAGGTACTACTTCTCGTTATAACTAGGTACTAATAAGTACTATTTCAAGGTACGACTGGGTTCTACTAGGTACTAATACTCGGTACAACTAGGTACTTATAGGTACTATTTCTCGTTATAACTAGGTACTTATAGGTACTATTTCTCGTTATAACTAGGTACTATTAGGTACTACTTCTCGTTACAACTAGGTAATATTAGGTACAACAAGGTACTACTAGGTACGACTAGGTACGAATAGGTACGACTAGATATGACTAGGTACGACTAGGTACGACTAGGTTCAACTAGGTATTACTACTCGATACGACTAGGTTCTACTAGGTACTAATACTCGGTACAACTAGGTACTATTAGGTACTACTTCTCGTTATAACTAGGTACTAATAGGTACTATTTCAAGGTACGACTGGGTTCTACTAGGTACTAATACTCGGTACAACTAGGTACTTATAGGTACTATTTCTCGTTATAACTAGGTACTAATAGGTACTATTTCTCATTATAACTAGGTACTATTAGGTACTACTTCTCGTTATAACTAGGTACTAATAGGTACTATTTCTCGTTACAACTAGGTAATATTAGGTACAACAAGGTACTACTAGGTACTAATAAGTACTATTTCAAGGTACGACTGGGTTCTACTAGGTACTAATACTCGGTACAACTAGGTACTTATAGGTACTATTTCTCGTTATAAGTAGGTACTTTTAGGTACTACTTCTCGTTATAACTAGGTACTAATAGGTACTATTTCTCGTTACAACTAGGTACTATTAGGTACAACAAGGTACTACTAGGTACTACTAGGTACGACTAGGTACGACTAGGTACGACTAGGTACTATTAGGTACTACTACTCGATGCGACTAGGTTCTACTAGGTACTATTTCTCGTTACAACTAGGTACTACTAGGTACAACTAGGTACTACTAGGTACGACTAGGTACGACTAGGTACGACTAGGTACGACTAGGTACGACTAGGTACTATTAGGTGCTACTACTCGATACGACTAGGTTCTACTAGGTACTATTTCTCGTTATAACTAGGTACGAATAAGTTCTACTAGGTACTATTTCTCGTTATGACTAGGTACTTATGGTACTATTAGGTACTACTACTCGGTACAAATAGGTACTAATAAGTACTATTTCTCGTTATAACTAGGTACTAATAGGTACAACTAGGTACGACTAGGTACAACTTCTCGGTACGAATAAGTTCTACTAGGTACTATTTCTCGTTATGACTAGGTACTTGTGGTACTTTTAGGTACTACTTCTCGTTACAAGTAGGTACTAAGAGATACTATTAGGTACAACTTCTCGTATAACTAGGTACTATATGGTACTTTTTCTCGTATAACTAGGTACTATATAGTACTACTTCTCATTATAAATAGATACTATTTTGTAATATATTGTACTATTTTGTACTACTAGTTATTTAAGTGAGTAATGCCCCAGCAGAGAGATAAAGAAGAGATAGATCGAGTGACCATGGAAGAGTCTCAGCAGATCGTAAGGCAAGCTTACTCTCATGCGTACAACCCCAGGTCAATACTTAGTGGTCTACAAAGGATCTATCCTATCTACTTGTATGTGATGAGCCGTCCTTATTCTGTTAACAGACATGGGGAGGGCTTGGGGATATAAAAAGTATTGTTTTCATAAGTAGATAGAAGGCGTCGCTCCCAGATTAGATTCTGACTTAGAGGCGTTCAGTCATAATCTATGCAGATGGTAGCGTAGCCACACGGGCTGCTCAACCAATGGCGATACCAGAGATCTGGACCAACGGTTCCTCTCGTACTGAGTTGGACTACTGTGGCGACGCAGTGATCAGTAGGGTAAAACTAACCTGTCTCACGACGGTCTAAACCCAGCTCACGTTCCCTTTTGACGGGTGAACAATCCGACACTTGGTGAATTCTGCTTCACAATGATAGGAAGAGCCGACATCGAAGAATCAAAAAGCAACGTCGCTATGAACGCTTGGCTGCCACAAGCCAGTTATCCCTGTGGTAATTTTTCTGACACCTCTGGCTTAAAACTCGTAAAAGGCAAAGGATCGATAGGCCATGGTTTCCCAGTTCATCCTGACACTGAGAGGTTGAATGAAGCCAGCTTTTCCCCTTTTGGTCTGTGAGCGGTTTCTGTCCGCTCTGAGCTGGCCGTAGGACACCTGTGTTATCTTTTAACAGATGTGCCGCCCCAGCCAAACTCCCCACCTGGCGGTTTCTCCCACCCAGTTACATTGCTAGAAAGTTACTGCATGACAGGATAAGTAAAGCGACATTAAGAGTAGTGGTATTTCAAGATCGCGGCCTCCCACTTATTCTACGCCTCCTACGCCGCTCTACGCGCCAGACTAGAGTCAAACTCAACAGGGTCTTCTTTCCCCGCTGATCATGCCAAGCCCGTTCCCTTGGCTGTGGCTTCGCTAGGTAGTAGATAGGGACAGTAGGAATCTCGTTAATCCATTCATGCACGTCACTAATTAGATGACGAGGCATTTGGCTACCTTAAGAGAGTCATAGTTACTCCCGCCGTTTACCCGCGCTTCGTTGAATCTCATCACCTTGACATTCAGAGCACTGGGCAGAAATCACATTGTGTTAACATATCACCTTCACAATGCTTTGTTTTAATTAAACAGTCGGATTCCTCCTGCCGCTCCAGTTCTGAGGTGGCCATTCGCCGCAGGGCCGACCACCTTCGGTCATGGCGACAAAACTCCCACTTCCGTGAAAATTAAGTCACACAATCCCTCCAGTGGAGACTTCTGCCTGGCCCTCAGAGCCAATCTTTCTCCCGAAGTTACAGATCTAATTTGCCGACTTCCCTTACCTACATTGTCCTATTGACTAGAGGCTGCTAACCTTGGAGACCTGCTGCGGTATAGGTACGAATACTCCTACATATTACATGCCGCAAGTTTCATGGATCGTAGTTGGTGCTCCAGACAACACATACAGTGTGCTGCTCTTCCATACATCACGCCTCTCTCGCCGTAATGGATCCAGGCGCACATGTATGTTAGACAGAAAAGACAACTCTCCCCAGGACCAACCCCGACATATTGCGGCATATTGTGTCACCACTATGTAGTAAGTACCTATGGAATATTAACCATATTCCCTTTCCCTCGTAAGGTTAGGATCGGGTGACTCATGATCCAGTGCGGTTCTCATGAAAACCTTCTCCACTTCAGTCTTCCAAGTTGGCATTGGAATACTTGCTACTACCACCAAGATCTGCACTAATACCTGCTCCATAACTCTTCACAGAATTACTTCCATGCAGATACTACGCCCTCCTACACCAGAGGGCAGAGTATGGGCACCCGCCTTTCGCGACTTCCATTTTCAGGGCTAGTCCATTCGGTAGGTGAGTTGTTACACACTCCTTAGCGGGTTCCGACTTCCATGGCCACCGTCCTACTGTCTAAATGGACTAACGCCTTTACTTGCAGACGGGTTCTGTCGCCTTAACTCCGCTTCAGGTTGGGCCCTCATCGCCAGTCCTGCTTACCAGGATTGGCCCACTAGGGACATTTATGTCATGTCACGTTCATTTATGAAACGTTACTGCACCCATTTAAAGTTTGATAATAGGAGGAAGGAGTGACTCCTCCCGAACCTCTATTCATTGGCTTTACCGGATGCCACTAAAAGTCCCAGCTATCCTGAGGGAAACTTCGGAGGGAACCAGCTACTAGATGGTTCGATGAGTCTTTCGCCCCTATACTCAGGTCCACAGAGCGATTTGCACGTCAGCACCTACACGAACCTCCACCAGAGTTTCCCCTGGCTTCGTCCTGCCCAAGCATAGCTCACCATCTTTCGGGTCCCAGCCATTTCGCTTACTCCGCTTACGGGCCTCTACTGATGGTAGAGATCACTTTCATTTCGCCTACACATTTACATGCACAGACTCGCGATATAGCTAGACTCCTTGGTCCGTGTTTCAAGACGGGACGGTCCGTCCACTATATCCTTGCAATACTTCTTTTCAAAGCTTTGCTCAGATTTATTGTAGACGCACAGCTTCCTCCCCAACTATTTCAGGTCTTTTAACTCTCTTTCCAAAGTGCTTTTCACCTTTCCCTCACGGTACTTGTGCACTATCGGGCTCTGGACGTATTTAGCCTTACGAGGAGTTTACCTCGCACTTTGGACAGCAATCCCAAGCTGTCCGACTCTTAGATAGTTTGGTTTTCAATCTAACTGAACCTCACGGGGTTATCACCCTCCATGACGTGTCATTCCTGACCACTTAGGTCCAATCAAACCTACACCATTCCTCCCTAGCTTACAATTCCGAAGATTTACAAGTGGGCTTTGGCCGCTTCACTCGCCGTTACTAAGGCCATCCTTGTTAGTTTCTTTTCCTCCGCTTACTGATATGCTTAAGTTCAGCGGGTTATCTTGCTCCCCTCAGATCACAGGTACATATACTCAGTTTTTTCACTTGGTAAGAGAATTCTTATTCACTTACATTTGTATTTTATATGATACTGAAAGGAACATACCTTGAGTTTCCCCAAGGTGCCTGTTGCGTTGGGAAACCTGATGACTCACGGAGTCCTGCAATTCGCATTGAATTTCGCGCTTCGCTGCGTCCTTCATCGACGCCAGAGCCTAGGCATCCATCGT
>CAMPDV010001801.1:77500-82500 GCA_946699065.1 Loxodes magnus
AGAAAGATGATACCAATAAAAGTAACTAAAGGTATGACTAAGTACTACTAGGTACAACTAAGTACAACAAGATACGACTAGGTAATACAAGGTACTAAGGTGTACTATTAGGTACATCTTCTCGTATAACTAGGTACTATTAGGTACAACAAGGTACTACTAGGTACTACTAGGTACGACTAGGTACGAATAGGTACGACTAGATATGACTAGGTACGACTAGGTACGACTAGGTTCAACACGGTACTACTACTCGATACGACTAGGTTCTACTAGGTACTAATACTCGGTACAACTAGGTACTTATAGGTACTTCTTTTCGTTATAACTAGGTACTATTAGGTACTACTTCTCGTTATAACTAGGTACTAATAAGTACTATTTCAAGGTACGACTGGGTTCTACTAGGTACTAATACTCGGTACAACTAGGTACTTATAGGTACTATTTCTCGTTATAACTAGGTACTTATAGGTACTATTTCTCGTTATAACTAGGTACTATTAGGTACTACTTCTCGTTACAACTAGGTAATATTAGGTACAACAAGGTACTACTAGGTACGACTAGGTACGAATAGGTACGACTAGATATGACTAGGTACGACTAGGTACGACTAGGTTCAACTAGGTATTACTACTCGATACGACTAGGTTCTACTAGGTACTAATACTCGGTACAACTAGGTACTATTAGGTACTACTTCTCGTTATAACTAGGTACTAATAGGTACTATTTCAAGGTACGACTGGGTTCTACTAGGTACTAATACTCGGTACAACTAGGTACTTATAGGTACTATTTCTCGTTATAACTAGGTACTAATAGGTACTATTTCTCATTATAACTAGGTACTATTAGGTACTACTTCTCGTTATAACTAGGTACTAATAGGTACTATTTCTCGTTACAACTAGGTAATATTAGGTACAACAAGGTACTACTAGGTACTAATAAGTACTATTTCAAGGTACGACTGGGTTCTACTAGGTACTAATACTCGGTACAACTAGGTACTTATAGGTACTATTTCTCGTTATAAGTAGGTACTTTTAGGTACTACTTCTCGTTATAACTAGGTACTAATAGGTACTATTTCTCGTTACAACTAGGTACTATTAGGTACAACAAGGTACTACTAGGTACTACTAGGTACGACTAGGTACGACTAGGTACGACTAGGTACTATTAGGTACTACTACTCGATGCGACTAGGTTCTACTAGGTACTATTTCTCGTTACAACTAGGTACTACTAGGTACAACTAGGTACTACTAGGTACGACTAGGTACGACTAGGTACGACTAGGTACGACTAGGTACGACTAGGTACTATTAGGTGCTACTACTCGATACGACTAGGTTCTACTAGGTACTATTTCTCGTTATAACTAGGTACGAATAAGTTCTACTAGGTACTATTTCTCGTTATGACTAGGTACTTATGGTACTATTAGGTACTACTACTCGGTACAAATAGGTACTAATAAGTACTATTTCTCGTTATAACTAGGTACTAATAGGTACAACTAGGTACGACTAGGTACAACTTCTCGGTACGAATAAGTTCTACTAGGTACTATTTCTCGTTATGACTAGGTACTTGTGGTACTTTTAGGTACTACTTCTCGTTACAAGTAGGTACTAAGAGATACTATTAGGTACAACTTCTCGTATAACTAGGTACTATATGGTACTTTTTCTCGTATAACTAGGTACTATATAGTACTACTTCTCATTATAAATAGATACTATTTTGTAATATATTGTACTATTTTGTACTACTAGTTATTTAAGTGAGTAATGCCCCAGCAGAGAGATAAAGAAGAGATAGATCGAGTGACCATGGAAGAGTCTCAGCAGATCGTAAGGCAAGCTTACTCTCATGCGTACAACCCCAGGTCAATACTTAGTGGTCTACAAAGGATCTATCCTATCTACTTGTATGTGATGAGCCGTCCTTATTCTGTTAACAGACATGGGGAGGGCTTGGGGATATAAAAAGTATTGTTTTCATAAGTAGATAGAAGGCGTCGCTCCCAGATTAGATTCTGACTTAGAGGCGTTCAGTCATAATCTATGCAGATGGTAGCGTAGCCACACGGGCTGCTCAACCAATGGCGATACCAGAGATCTGGACCAACGGTTCCTCTCGTACTGAGTTGGACTACTGTGGCGACGCAGTGATCAGTAGGGTAAAACTAACCTGTCTCACGACGGTCTAAACCCAGCTCACGTTCCCTTTTGACGGGTGAACAATCCGACACTTGGTGAATTCTGCTTCACAATGATAGGAAGAGCCGACATCGAAGAATCAAAAAGCAACGTCGCTATGAACGCTTGGCTGCCACAAGCCAGTTATCCCTGTGGTAATTTTTCTGACACCTCTGGCTTAAAACTCGTAAAAGGCAAAGGATCGATAGGCCATGGTTTCCCAGTTCATCCTGACACTGAGAGGTTGAATGAAGCCAGCTTTTCCCCTTTTGGTCTGTGAGCGGTTTCTGTCCGCTCTGAGCTGGCCGTAGGACACCTGTGTTATCTTTTAACAGATGTGCCGCCCCAGCCAAACTCCCCACCTGGCGGTTTCTCCCACCCAGTTACATTGCTAGAAAGTTACTGCATGACAGGATAAGTAAAGCGACATTAAGAGTAGTGGTATTTCAAGATCGCGGCCTCCCACTTATTCTACGCCTCCTACGCCGCTCTACGCGCCAGACTAGAGTCAAACTCAACAGGGTCTTCTTTCCCCGCTGATCATGCCAAGCCCGTTCCCTTGGCTGTGGCTTCGCTAGGTAGTAGATAGGGACAGTAGGAATCTCGTTAATCCATTCATGCACGTCACTAATTAGATGACGAGGCATTTGGCTACCTTAAGAGAGTCATAGTTACTCCCGCCGTTTACCCGCGCTTCGTTGAATCTCATCACCTTGACATTCAGAGCACTGGGCAGAAATCACATTGTGTTAACATATCACCTTCACAATGCTTTGTTTTAATTAAACAGTCGGATTCCTCCTGCCGCTCCAGTTCTGAGGTGGCCATTCGCCGCAGGGCCGACCACCTTCGGTCATGGCGACAAAACTCCCACTTCCGTGAAAATTAAGTCACACAATCCCTCCAGTGGAGACTTCTGCCTGGCCCTCAGAGCCAATCTTTCTCCCGAAGTTACAGATCTAATTTGCCGACTTCCCTTACCTACATTGTCCTATTGACTAGAGGCTGCTAACCTTGGAGACCTGCTGCGGTATAGGTACGAATACTCCTACATATTACATGCCGCAAGTTTCATGGATCGTAGTTGGTGCTCCAGACAACACATACAGTGTGCTGCTCTTCCATACATCACGCCTCTCTCGCCGTAATGGATCCAGGCGCACATGTATGTTAGACAGAAAAGACAACTCTCCCCAGGACCAACCCCGACATATTGCGGCATATTGTGTCACCACTATGTAGTAAGTACCTATGGAATATTAACCATATTCCCTTTCCCTCGTAAGGTTAGGATCGGGTGACTCATGATCCAGTGCGGTTCTCATGAAAACCTTCTCCACTTCAGTCTTCCAAGTTGGCATTGGAATACTTGCTACTACCACCAAGATCTGCACTAATACCTGCTCCATAACTCTTCACAGAATTACTTCCATGCAGATACTACGCCCTCCTACACCAGAGGGCAGAGTATGGGCACCCGCCTTTCGCGACTTCCATTTTCAGGGCTAGTCCATTCGGTAGGTGAGTTGTTACACACTCCTTAGCGGGTTCCGACTTCCATGGCCACCGTCCTACTGTCTAAATGGACTAACGCCTTTACTTGCAGACGGGTTCTGTCGCCTTAACTCCGCTTCAGGTTGGGCCCTCATCGCCAGTCCTGCTTACCAGGATTGGCCCACTAGGGACATTTATGTCATGTCACGTTCATTTATGAAACGTTACTGCACCCATTTAAAGTTTGATAATAGGAGGAAGGAGTGACTCCTCCCGAACCTCTATTCATTGGCTTTACCGGATGCCACTAAAAGTCCCAGCTATCCTGAGGGAAACTTCGGAGGGAACCAGCTACTAGATGGTTCGATGAGTCTTTCGCCCCTATACTCAGGTCCACAGAGCGATTTGCACGTCAGCACCTACACGAACCTCCACCAGAGTTTCCCCTGGCTTCGTCCTGCCCAAGCATAGCTCACCATCTTTCGGGTCCCAGCCATTTCGCTTACTCCGCTTACGGGCCTCTACTGATGGTAGAGATCACTTTCATTTCGCCTACACATTTACATGCACAGACTCGCGATATAGCTAGACTCCTTGGTCCGTGTTTCAAGACGGGACGGTCCGTCCACTATATCCTTGCAATACTTCTTTTCAAAGCTTTGCTCAGATTTATTGTAGACGCACAGCTTCCTCCCCAACTATTTCAGGTCTTTTAACTCTCTTTCCAAAGTGCTTTTCACCTTTCCCTCACGGTACTTGTGCACTATCGGGCTCTGGACGTATTTAGCCTTACGAGGAGTTTACCTCGCACTTTGGACAGCAATCCCAAGCTGTCCGACTCTTAGATAGTTTGGTTTTCAATCTAACTGAACCTCACGGGGTTATCACCCTCCATGACGTGTCATTCCTGACCACTTAGGTCCAATCAAACCTACACCATTCCTCCCTAGCTTACAATTCCGAAGATTTACAAGTGGGCTTTGGCCGCTTCACTCGCCGTTACTAAGGCCATCCTTGTTAGTTTCTTTTCCTCCGCTTACTGATATGCTTAAGTTCAGCGGGTTATCTTGCTCCCCTCAGATCACAGGTACATATACTCAGTTTTTTCACTTGGTAAGAGAATTCTTATTCACTTACATTTGTATTTTATATGATACTGAAAGGAACATACCTTGAGTTTCCCCAAGGTGCCTGTTGCGTTGGGAAACCTGATGACTCACGGAGTCCTGCAATTCGCATTGAATTTCGCGCTTCGCTGCGTCCTTCATCGACGCCAGAGCCTAGGCATCCATC
>CAMPDV010001801.1:85000-90000 GCA_946699065.1 Loxodes magnus
CTAGAAAGATGATACCAATAAAAGTAACTAAAGGTATGACTAAGTACTACAAGATATGACTAAGTACTATTAAGTACGACTAGGTAATACAAGGTACTAAGGGGTACTATTAGGTACATCTTCTCGTATAACTAGGTACTATTAGGTACAACAAGGTACTACTAGGTACTACTAGGTACGACTAGGTACGACTATGTACGACTAGGTACGACTAGGTTCTACTAGGTTCAACTAGGTACTACTACTCGATACGACTAGGTTCTACTAGGTACTAATACTCGGTACAACTAGGTACTTATAGGTACTATTTCTCGTTATAACTAAGTACTTATGGTACTTTTAGGTACTATTTCTCGTTATAACTACGTACTTATGGTACTATTAGGTACTACTACTCGATACGACTAGGTACTAATAGGTACTATTTCTCGTTATAACTAGGTACTATTAGGTACAACAAGGTACTACTAGGTACTAATAAGTACTATTTCAAGGTAAGACTGGGTTCTACTAGGTACTAATACTCGGTACAACTAGGTACTTATAGGTACTATTTCTCGTTATAACTAGGTACTTATGGTACTATTAGGTACTACTACTCGATACGACTAGGTACTTATAGGTACTATTTCTCGTTATAACTAGGTACTATTAGGTACAACAAGGTACTACTAGGTACTAATAAGTACTATTTCAAGGTAAGACTGGGTTCTACTAGGTACTAATACTCGGTACAACTAGGTACTTATAGGTACTATTTCTCGTTATAACTAGGTACTATTAGGTACTACTTCTCGTTATAACTAGGTACTAATAGGTACTATTTCTCGTTACAACTAGGTAATATTAGGTACAACAAGGTACTACTAGGTACTAATAAGTACTATTTCAAGGTACGACTGGGTTCTACTAGGTACTAATACTCGGTACAACTAGGTACTTATAGGTACTATTTCTCGTTATAAGTAGGTACTTTTAGGTACTACTTCTCGTTATAACTAGGTACTAATAGGTACTATTTCTCGTTACAACTAGGTACTATTAGGTACAACAAGGTACTACTAGGTACTACTAGGTACGACTAGGTACGACTAGGTACGACTAGGTACTATTAGGTACTACTACTCGATACGACTAGGTTCTACTAGGTACTATTTCTCGTTATAACTAGGTACTATTAGGTACAACAAGGTACTACTAGGTACTACTAGGTACGACTAGGTACGACTAGGTACGACTAGGTACTATTAGGTACTACTACTCGATACGACTAGGTTCTACTAGGTACTATTTCTCGTTATAACTAGGTACTATTAGGTACTACTTCTCGTTATAACTAGGTACTATTAGGTACAACAAGGTACTACTAGGTACGACTAGGTACGACTAGGTACGACTAGGTACGACTAGGTACGACTAGGTACGACTAGGTACGACTAGGTACTATTAGGTACTACTACTCGATACGACTAGGTTCTACTAGGTACTATTTCTCGTTATAACTAGGTACTATTAGGTACTAATAGCTACTATTCCTCGTTATAACTACGTACTTATGGTACTATTAGGTACTACTACTCGGTACAAATAGGTACTAATAAGTACTATTTCTCGTTATAACTAGGTACTAATAGGTACAACTAGGTACGACTAGGTACAACTTCTCGGTACGAATAAGTTCTACTAGGTACTATTTCTCGTTATGACTAGGTACTTGTGGTACTTTTAGGTACTACTTCTCGTTACAAGTAGGTACTAAGAGATACTATTAGGTACAACTTCTCGTATAACTAGGTACTATATGGTACTTTTTCTCGTATAACTAGGTACTATATAGTACTACTTCTCATTATAACTAGATACTATTTTGTAATATATTGTACTATTTTGTACTACTAGTTATTTAAGTGAGTAATGCCCCAGCAGAGAGATAAAGAAGAGATAGATCGAGTGACCATGGAAGAGTCTCAGCAGATCGTAAGGCAAGCTTACTCTCATGCGTACAACCCCAGGTCAATACTTAGTGGTCTACAAAGGATCTATCCTATCTACTTGTATGTGATGAGCCGTCCTTATTCTGTTAACAGACATGGGGAGGGCTTGGGGATATAAAAAGTATTGTTTTCATAAGTAGATAGAAGGCGTCGCTCCCAGATTAGATTCTGACTTAGAGGCGTTCAGTCATAATCTATGCAGATGGTAGCGTAGCCACACGGGCTGCTCAACCAATGGCGATACCAGAGATCTGGACCAACGGTTCCTCTCGTACTGAGTTGGACTACTGTGGCGACGCAGTGATCAGTAGGGTAAAACTAACCTGTCTCACGACGGTCTAAACCCAGCTCACGTTCCCTTTTGACGGGTGAACAATCCGACACTTGGTGAATTCTGCTTCACAATGATAGGAAGAGCCGACATCGAAGAATCAAAAAGCAACGTCGCTATGAACGCTTGGCTGCCACAAGCCAGTTATCCCTGTGGTAATTTTTCTGACACCTCTGGCTTAAAACTCGTAAAAGGCAAAGGATCGATAGGCCATGGTTTCCCAGTTCATCCTGACACTGAGAGGTTGAATGAAGCCAGCTTTTCCCCTTTTGGTCTGTGAGCGGTTTCTGTCCGCTCTGAGCTGGCCGTAGGACACCTGTGTTATCTTTTAACAGATGTGCCGCCCCAGCCAAACTCCCCACCTGGCGGTTTCTCCCACCCAGTTACATTGCTAGAAAGTTACTGCATGACAGGATAAGTAAAGCGACATTAAGAGTAGTGGTATTTCAAGATCGCGGCCTCCCACTTATTCTACGCCTCCTACGCCGCTCTACGCGCCAGACTAGAGTCAAACTCAACAGGGTCTTCTTTCCCCGCTGATCATGCCAAGCCCGTTCCCTTGGCTGTGGCTTCGCTAGGTAGTAGATAGGGACAGTAGGAATCTCGTTAATCCATTCATGCACGTCACTAATTAGATGACGAGGCATTTGGCTACCTTAAGAGAGTCATAGTTACTCCCGCCGTTTACCCGCGCTTCGTTGAATCTCATCACCTTGACATTCAGAGCACTGGGCAGAAATCACATTGTGTTAACATATCACCTTCACAATGCTTTGTTTTAATTAAACAGTCGGATTCCTCCTGCCGCTCCAGTTCTGAGGTGGCCATTCGCCGCAGGGCCGACCACCTTCGGTCATGGCGACAAAACTCCCACTTCCGTGAAAATTAAGTCACACAATCCCTCCAGTGGAGACTTCTGCCTGGCCCTCAGAGCCAATCTTTCTCCCGAAGTTACAGATCTAATTTGCCGACTTCCCTTACCTACATTGTCCTATTGACTAGAGGCTGCTAACCTTGGAGACCTGCTGCGGTATAGGTACGAATACTCCTACATATTACATGCCGCAAGTTTCATGGATCGTAGTTGGTGCTCCAGACAACACATACAGTGTGCTGCTCTTCCATACATCACGCCTCTCTCGCCGTAATGGATCCAGGCGCACATGTATGTTAGACAGAAAAGACAACTCTCCCCAGGACCAACCCCGACATATTGCGGCATATTGTGTCACCACTATGTAGTAAGTACCTATGGAATATTAACCATATTCCCTTTCCCTCGTAAGGTTAGGATCGGGTGACTCATGATCCAGTGCGGTTCTCATGAAAACCTTCTCCACTTCAGTCTTCCAAGTTGGCATTGGAATACTTGCTACTACCACCAAGATCTGCACTAATACCTGCTCCATAACTCTTCACAGAATTACTTCCATGCAGATACTACGCCCTCCTACACCAGAGGGCAGAGTATGGGCACCCGCCTTTCGCGACTTCCATTTTCAGGGCTAGTCCATTCGGTAGGTGAGTTGTTACACACTCCTTAGCGGGTTCCGACTTCCATGGCCACCGTCCTACTGTCTAAATGGACTAACGCCTTTACTTGCAGACGGGTTCTGTCGCCTTAACTCCGCTTCAGGTTGGGCCCTCATCGCCAGTCCTGCTTACCAGGATTGGCCCACTAGGGACATTTATGTCATGTCACGTTCATTTATGAAACGTTACTGCACCCATTTAAAGTTTGATAATAGGAGGAAGGAGTGACTCCTCCCGAACCTCTATTCATTGGCTTTACCGGATGCCACTAAAAGTCCCAGCTATCCTGAGGGAAACTTCGGAGGGAACCAGCTACTAGATGGTTCGATGAGTCTTTCGCCCCTATACTCAGGTCCACAGAGCGATTTGCACGTCAGCACCTACACGAACCTCCACCAGAGTTTCCCCTGGCTTCGTCCTGCCCAAGCATAGCTCACCATCTTTCGGGTCCCAGCCATTTCGCTTACTCCGCTTACGGGCCTCTACTGATGGTAGAGATCACTTTCATTTCGCCTACACATTTACATGCACAGACTCGCGATATAGCTAGACTCCTTGGTCCGTGTTTCAAGACGGGACGGTCCGTCCACTATATCCTTGCAATACTTCTTTTCAAAGCTTTGCTCAGATTTATTGTAGACGCACAGCTTCCTCCCCAACTATTTCAGGTCTTTTAACTCTCTTTCCAAAGTGCTTTTTCACCTTTCCCTCACGGTACTTGTGCACTATCGGGGCTCTGGACGTATTTAGCCTTACGAGGAGTTTACCTCGCACTTTGGACAGCAATCCCCAAGCTGTCCGACTCTTAGATAGTTTTGGTTTTCAATCTAACTGAACCTCACGGGGTTATCACCCTCCATGACGTGTCATTCCTGACCACTTAGGTCCAATCAAACCTACACCATTCCTCCCTAGCTTACAATTCCGAAGATTTACAAGTGGGCTTTTGGCCGCTTCACTCGCCGTTACTAAGGCCATCCTTGTTAGTTTCTTTTCCTCCGCTTACTGATATGCTTAAGTTCAGCGGGGTTATCTTGCTCCCCTCAGATCACAGGTACATATACTCAGTTTTTTTCACTTGGTAAGAGAATTCTTATTCACTTACATTTGTATTTTATATGATTACTGAAAGGAACATACCT
>CAMPDV010001801.1:92500-96867 GCA_946699065.1 Loxodes magnus
TAGTCAAGCATCAATACCTTTTTTCAAGTTAGGTCTTTATCATCTTTTATTTCAAATTTTCAAAAATTTGAAATTTTGTACTTTAATGATCAAAGTAAGTTAAAGCAAGTAAAACCCCAGCAGAGATAGTAGAGAGGATCTCGATGTAATACCCCTAGAAAGATGATACCAATAAAAAGTAACTAAAGGTATGACTAAGTACAACAAGATATGACTAGTTACTATTAAGTACTACTCGGTAATACTAGGTACTAAGGGGTAATATTAGGTACATCTTCTCGTATAACTAGGTACTATTAGGTACAACAAGGTACTAACTAGGTACGACTAGGTACGACTAGGTACGACTATGTACAACTAGGTACGACTAGGTTTCTACTAGGTTCAACTAGGTACTACTACTCGATACGACTAGGTTCTACTAGGTACTAATACTCGGTACAACTAGGTACTTATAGGTACTATTTCTCGTTATAACTAAGTACTTATGGTACTTTTAGGTACTATTTCTCGTTATAACTACGTACTTATGGTACTATTAGGTACTTACTACTCGATACGACTAGGTACTAATAGGTACTATTTCTCGTTATAACTAGGTACTATTAGGTACAACAAGGTACTACTAGGTACTAATAAGTACTATTTCAAGGTAAGGACTGGGTTCTACTAGGTACTAATACTCGGTACAACTAGGTACTTATAGGTACTATTTCTCGTTATAACTAGGTACTATTAGGTACTACTTCTCGTTATAAACTAGGTACTAATAGGTTACTATTTCTCGTTACAACTAGGTAATATTAGGTACAACAAGGTACTACTAGGTACTAATAAGTACTATTTCAAGGTACGACTGGGTTCTACTAGGTACTAATACTCGGTACAACTAGGTACTTATAGGTACTATTTCTCGTTATAAGTAGGTACTTTTAGGTACTACTTCTCGTTATAACTAGGTACTAATAGGTACTATTTCTCGTTACAACTAGGTACTATTAGGTACAACAAGGTACTACTAGGTACTACTAGGTACGACTAGGTACGACTAGTACGACTAGGTACTATTAGGTACTACTACTCGATACGACTAGGTTCTACTAGGTACTATTTCTCGTTATAACTAGGTACTATTAGGTACAACAAGGTACTACTAGGTACTACTAGGTACGACTAGGTACGACTAGGTACGACTAGGTACTATTAGGTAACTACTACTCGATACGGACTAGGTTCTACTAGGGTACTATTTCTCGTTATAACTAGGTACTATTAGGTACTACTTCTCGTTATAACTAGGTACTATTAGGTACAACAAGGTACTACTAGGTACGATAAGGTACGACTAGGTACGGACTAGGTACGACTAGGTACGACTAGGTACGGACTAGGTACTATTAGGTACTACTACTCGATACGACTAGGTTCTACTAGGTACTATTTTCTCGTTATAACTAGGTACTATTAGGTACTAATAGCTACTATTCCTCGTTATAAACTACGTACTTATGGTACTATTAGGTACTACTACTCGGTACAAATAGGTACTAATAAGTACTATTTCTCGTTATAACTAGGTACTAATAGGTACAACTAGGTACGACTAGGTACAACTTCTCGGTACGAATAAGTTCTACTAGGTACTATTTCTCGTTATGACTAGGTACTTGTTGTACTTTTAGGTACTACTTCTCGTTACAAGTAGGTACTAAGAGATACTATTAGGTACAACTTCTCGTATAACTAGGTACTATATGGTACTTTTTTCTCGTATAACTAGGTACTATATAGTACTACTTCTCATTATAACTAGATACTATTTTGTAATATATTGTACTATTTTGTACTACTAGTTATTTAAGTGAGTAATGCCCCAGCAGAGAGATAAAGAAGAGATAGATCGAGTGGACCATGGAAGAGTCTCAGCAGATCGTAAGGCAAGCTTACTCTCATGCGTACAACCCCAGGGTCAATACTTAGTGGTCTACAAAGGATCTATCCTATCTACTTGTATGTGATGAGCCGTCCTTATTCTGTTAACAGACATGGGGAGGGCTTGGGGATATAAAAAGTATTGTTTTCATAAGTAGATAGAAGGCGTCGCTCCCAGATTAGATTCTGACTTAGAGGCGTTCAGTCATAATCTATGCAGATGGTAGCGTAGCCACACGGGCTGCTCAAACCAATGGCGATACCAGAGATCTGGACCAACGGTTCCTCTCGTACTGAGTTGGACTACTGTGGCGACGCAGTGATCAGTAGGGTAAAACTAAACCTGTCCTCACGACGGTCTAAACCCAGCTCACGTTCCCTTTTGACGGGTGAACAATCCGACACTTGGTGAATTCCTGCTTCACAATGATAGGAAGAGCCGACATCGAAGAATCAAAAAGCAACGTCGCTATGAACGCTTGGCTGCCACAAGCCAGTTATCCCTGTGGTAATTTTTCTGACACCTCTGGCTTAAAAACTCGTAAAAGGCAAAGGATCGATAGGCCATGGTTTTCCCAGTTCATCCTGACACTGAGAGGTTGAATGAAGCCAGCTTTTCCCCTTTTGGTCTGTGAGCGGTTTTCTGTCCGCTCTGAGCTGGCCGTAGGACACCTGTGTTATCTTTTAACAGATGTGCCGCCCCAGCCAAACTCCCCACCTGGCGGTTTCTCCCACCCAGTTACATTGCTAGAAAGTTACTGCATGACAGGATAAGTAAAGCGACATTAAGAGTAGTGGTATTTCAAGATCGCGGCCTCCCACTTATTCTACGCCTCCTACGCCGCTCTACGCGCCAGACTAGAGTCAAACTCAACAGGGTCTTCTTTCCCCGCTGATCATGCCAAGCCCGTTCCCTTGGCTGTGGCTTCGCTAGGTAGTAGATAGGGACAGTAGGAAATCTCGTTAATCCATTCATGCACGTCACTAATTAGATGACGAGGCATTTTGGCTACCTTAAGAGAGTCATAGTTTACTCCCGCCGTTTACCCGCGCTTCGTTGAATCTCATCACCTTGACATTCAGAGCACTGGGCAGAAATCACATTGTGTTAACATATCACCTTCACAATGCTTTGTTTTAATTAAACAGTCGGATTCCTCCTGCCGCTCCAGTTCTGAGGTGGCCATTCGCCGCAGGGCCGACCACCTTCGGTCATGGCGACAAAACTCCCACTTCCGTGAAAAACTAAGTCACACAATCCCTCCAGTGGAGACTTCTGCCTGGCCCTCAGAGCCAATCTTTCTCCCGAAGTTACAGATCTAATTTGCCGACTTCCCTTACCTACATTGTCCTATTGACTAGAGGCTGCTAACCTTGGAGACCTGCTGCGGTATAGGTACGAATACTCCTACATATTACATGCCGCAAGTTTCATGGATCGTAGTTGGTGCTCCAGACAACACATACAGTGTGCTGCTCTTCCATACATCACGCCTCTCTCGCCGTAATGGATCCAGGCGCACATGTATGTTAGACAGAAAAGACAAACTCTCCCCAGGACCAACCCCGACATATTGCGGCATATTGTGTCACCACTATGTAGTAAGTACCTATGGAATATTAACCATATTCCCTTTCCCTCGTAAGGTTAGGATCGGGGTGACTCATGATCCAGTTGCGGTTCTCATGAAAACCTTCTCCACTTCAGTCTTCCAAGGTTGGCATTGGAATACTTGCTACTACCACCAAGATCTGCACTAATACCTGCTCCATAACTCTTCACAGAATTACTTCCATGCAGATACTACGCCCTCCTACACCAGAGGGCAGAGTATGGGCACCCGCCTTTCGCGACTTCCATTTTCAGGGCTAGTCCATTCGGTAGGTGAGTTGTTACACACTCCTTAGCGGGTTCCGACTTCCATGGCCACCGTCCTACTGTCTAAATGGACTAACGCCTTTACTTGCAGACGGGTTCTGTCGCCTTAACTCCGCTTCAGGTTGGGCCCTCATCGCCAGTCCTGCTTACCAGGATTGGCCCACTAGGGACATTTATGTCATGTCACGTTCATTTATGAAACGTTACTGCACCCATTTAAAGTTTGATAATAGGAGGAAGGAGTGACTCCTCCCGAACCTCTATTCATTGGCTTTACCGGATGCCACTAAAAGTCCCAGCTATCCTGAGGGAAACTTCGGAGGGAACCAGCTTACTAGATGGTTCGATGAGTCTTTCGCCCCTATACTCAGGTCCACAGAGCGATTTGCACGTCAGCACCTACACGAACCTCCACCAGAGTTTCCCCTGGCTTTCGTCCTGCCCAAGCATAGCTCACCATCTTTCGGGTCCCAGCCATTTCGCTTACTCCGCTTACGGGCCTCTACTGATGGTAGAGATCACTTTCATTTCGCCTACACATTTACATGCACAGACT
>CAMPDV010001802.1:0-89286 GCA_946699065.1 Loxodes magnus
TAAACTTTAACTCACGATCTTCATTTTACCTTAAACTTTAACTTATCTCTTTCATTTTCACCTTAAACTTTAACTCACGATCTTCATTTTCACCTTAAACTTTAACTTATCATCTTTATTTTCACCTTAAACTTTAACTTTCGATCTTCATTTTCACTTTAAACTTTAACTTATAATCTTCATTTTCAACTTTAACTGTAACTTATCATCTTCATTTTAACGTTAAACTTTAATTTATTCACTTCACTTTCACCTTAAACTTTAACTCACACATTTCATTTTCACCTTAAACTTTAACTTATCATCTTTTTTTAAACCTTAAACTTTAACTCACGATCTTCATTTTCACCTTAAACTTTAACTTATCATCTTTATTTAAACCTTAAACTTTAACTTATCATCTTTATTTTCACCTTAAACTTTAACTTATAATCTTCATTTTCACCTTAAACTTTAACTTATCATCTTTATTTTCACCTTAAGCTTTAATTTACTCACTTCACTTTCACTATAAACTTTAACTCACGATCTTCATTTTACCTTAAACTTTAACTTACAATCTTTATTTTCACCTTAAACTTTAACTTACAATCTTCATTTTCACCTTAAACTTTAACTTACTCCCTTTATTTTCACCTTAAACTTTAATTTACCACCTTTATTTTCACCTTAAACTTTAACTCACGATCTTCATTTTCACCTTAAAATTTAACTTATCATCTTTATTTTCACCTTAAACTTAAACTTATCATCTTTATTTTCACCTTAAACTTTAACTCACGATCTTTATTTTCACCTTAAGCTTTAATTTACTCACTTCATTTTCACCTTTAAATTTAACTTATCATCTTTATTTTCACCTTAAACTTTAACTTACAATCTTCATTTTCACCTTAAACTTTAACTTACTCCCTTTATTTTCACCTTAAACTTTAATTTACCACCTTTATTTTCACCTTAAACTTTAACTCACGATCTTCATTTTCACTTTAAACTTTAACTTTTGATCTTCATTTTCACTTTAACTTTAACTCACGATCTTCATTTTCACCTTAAAATTTAACTTATCATCTTTATTTTCACCTTAAAAATTAACTTATCATCTTTATTTTCACCTTAAGCTTTAATTTACTCACTTCATTTTCACCTTTAAATTTAACTTATCATCTTTATTTTCACCTTAAAAATTAACTTACAATCTTTATTTACACCATAAACTTTAACTTATCATCTTCATTTTCACCTTAAACTTTAATTTACTCACTTCACTTTCACCTTAAACTTTAACTCACGATCTTCATTTTCACCTTAAACTTTAATTTACTCTCTTTATTTTCACCGTTAAACTTAAACTTATCATATTCATTTTCACCTTAAACTTTAACTTTCGATCTTCATTTTCACCTTAAACTTTAACTCACGATCTTTATTTTCACTTTAAACTTTAGCTTAATAACTTCATTTTCACCTTAAACTTTAACTTTCGATCTTCATTTTCACCTTAAACTTTAAATTTCAATCTAATTTTTCCCCTTAAACTTTAAATAACTCACTTCATTTTACCTTAAACTTTAACTTTCGATTTTCATTTTCACCTTAAGCTTTAACTTATCATCTTCATTTTCACCTTAAACTTTTACTTATCATCTTTATTTTCACCTTAAACTTTAACTTTCAATCTTCTTTTTCCCCTTAAACTTTAAATAACTCACTTCATTTTCACCTTAAACTTTAACTTTCGATCTTCATTTTCACTTTAAACTTTAACTTTCGATCTTCATTTTCACCTTAAACTTTAACTTATCATCTTCATTTTCACCTTTAACTGTAACTTATCATCTTCATTTTAACGTTAAACTTTAATTTATTCACTTCACTTTCACCTTAAACTTTAACTCACACATTTCATTTTCACCTTAAACATTAACTCACGATCTTTATTTTCACCTTAAACTTTAACTTATCATCTTCATTTTCACCTTAAACTTTAACTTTCGATCTTTATTTTCACCTTAAACTTTAACTTATCATCTTCATTTTCACCTTAAACTTTAACTTTCGATCTTCATTTTCACCTTAAACTTTAACTTACTCACTTCACTTTACCTTAAACTTTAACTCACGATCTTCATTTTCACCTTAAACTTTAATTTACTCTCTTTATTTTCACCGTAAACTTAAACTTATCATATTCATTTTCACCTTAAACTTTAACTTATCATCTTCATTTTCACCTTAAACTTTAACTTACATTCTTATTTTCACCTTAAACTTTAACTTACTCACTTCATTTTGATTTTCAATTTTACTCTTTTTGTTCTATATTTTTTTTGTATATATTTTAAGATATTTATATCTTTTATTTTTTTTTATAATATTATTTTTTTTATTTTTTTTTTTTCGAGGTATTTTTAATTTTTTTTCACTAATTTTTGTAATGTAACTTTTTTTTCATTATTATCATTTTCTATTATAAAGATTTACTTTTTCGTTTATTGTTAACTATTATTCAATATTCGTTTTACTGATTAAAGATATTATTTTGAATAATTGAAATGATTTTTTTCAGCTGAGAATGCTATTTGAGACTAAACTTTCATGTTTTAATGGCTAGGAACAAGTTACTTTTAGTTTCACTTATAAATTTCTTTAGCAGAGTCAGTTTCCTAAGTTAATTCTGTCTTTTCGATTATTGTTCTTGGTAGGGTTTTGAAGCCTGTCTACTCATTGAAATTGTGCTCCCTAGCACCTGTGCCTGGAGCACAACATGATATCCCAGTTATTCCATAAAAAGATAGCTTCGGGTCGTGCAATCGGAAAGAAGTTTCCAGTCCAAAAACTTTTTTAGTTTAAATTAATTAAAGATAGTGATCTTGTCAAATATTTTTTTAATATTTTTGTGTTTATTCAGAGCGCTTAAGTAACAATGATTTTTTAATTATATTTTTTAAGAACATTTTTTTACGGATTTTTTCTTTTCTTTTTTTAATTGAAATTCTTTGCAGAGATGAAAAAAAATCGTTTATTTTTAATTTAATTTTGATTTGAAATTTCAAAACATAATATTATGTATTTATTTTATATTTTTAAATCAGAAATTTTGAGCTAAAAATTAGCTATTCCTTATTAGCGGAATTATTAATATTTCTTTTTATTCATAAGTACTAATTAAAACTATTGAATAGATTGCATAGCTTATTTTTTCTCATTTTAGATGTCACCTCTTTTATTTGTATAACATTTTAGTTTAGTTAAAAAAATGTATTATTTTCAAATTTTTTGTTTCATTAGTTTCAAGGGTTTTTACAAAATTATTTATATTTTTCCTTGATTTTCTAATTTAGTTCAATTAAATTCAGATTAATTAATTAATAATTTTTATATATAATAATAATCTTTTTAATTTAAATTTTTTTTTATCATTAAAAAATGTTTTGAATTAAGTTAGAAAAATAGTTTTTTTAACTTTTTTTATCATGTTTATAAAAATAATTTTTTTTAATTTAAATTATATGTCTTTTTAATTTTTTTTAGTTAAATAATTTGGTTTATTTAAAGAATATTCTTACATTTTATTATCTTTAATTTTTTTTTTTTGTAATATTTCTATTATTTATATTTTAGATGTAGAATTATTCATATATTAAAAAACATCTTTTTTATTTAAATTTATTATTTTTATTAAGATGTATTTTTAAATTTTCTTGATTAGGAGTTTTCGAAATTTTGTTTAATATAATTTTTTCTGAGATTTTTATATTTGTTTACTATCTATTTTTATATATTAATATTTTTATATAAAAGGCTTATACTTTTTTACTTCTTAATATAGTTTGCAGTTAAAAGCACATTAAATTTTTTTATTTTTTTTTAATTAAATTTCATATTTTATTAAAGTTAATTTTAAAAAAATATTAATTTAAAATAATTCTATAAAACTAATTATATTATAATATTATATTCATCTTTTATTTTATTATTATTATTATTCAACGTATATATACGTGGATTTTGTTTAAAAGGAAATTTTTTATAAAAATTAATAATGTAATCTGAAATGTCCTAGACTGCTAAATGTCTTTAGTGTCAAGGAGATTTTAATGGGTAGATTAAAATACCAATGTTGTTACCTTGCAAACACAACATATGTTATACTTGCGTCCAGGATTAGTTTTACAAAAGTTAGGCAATCACATGTGTTATTTAAAATTGCTAGAAAGTTTATAAGGTTCATCCTATGAATTTACAATGAGACACTTAGTTACTCAAGAGTCTTGAACAAAAGAACCTCATGGGAAATATAACGATGTTATAGAATCAATCGTCAAGCGTACGTCAAGCTTAAACTTAATTGGCTAATGTCTAAAATAAGTTCATCTAGTAGTTGATAAAGCACGTGAGTACTTATTTGTTTAAGGAGAATATCAGCTTACAAAGACAGTTGATTTAGCAGGATAAGTAAATCTAATAATAGTTGAGGTTTTTCAAAATCTAGAAATAGATGATGGATTCAAAAGGGAGCAGTTAGTAGTAGATCATTTATTAAGAATATCCATAGAGTGAGCAATAAGTTTCCAAATTGATAGCTGATGTTTAAAAAATCATCTAGAAGAGCAATCAGGTATCGGTTAAAGTTTTTGAGGAATTAGACTCTTGCAAGCTTAATCTAACTTAAGTGACATAGGAAAATAGTTACTTGAAGAATGAGATATAAAAGTTGAGTACTTAAATCTAAAGTCAATAATAGCAGTTATCATCTATGCAAGTTAAGTAAATCGAATAGTAACAAGTAAAGCCTTAAGTGATATAGCCTTAGCAAATTCCAAATCCTCAAAATATCCCTTAGCAGGCTAAGCTTTAGAACATCTAGATAACTATCGTATCGCCAAACAATAAAACGGTATCGTTATCAGTAAAATAAGAGACTACTATAGGTTAGATAAAGCAATAGATCTAAGATTAAACTAAGTTATTACCTGACGGTTTGAGTATCGTTAAGAATAAGGTTATATTGGATGACGGTTAAACAGTAGCGAGTTAGAACTTGTTGAATGGTGAGAGGTTGCAAATGGAATTTAGTAAGTTCAAATTTAATTTTCTTACAATAATATAGACAGTAAATAGATTTTATAACTTTAATAAAGAGCAAGGTGAGTTTAATATTTACTTTATTTAAAAGGATGTAAGTCTTAAATAATTTCAATTATAGGGGGTAAGGATTAATTATAATATTTAGATGGTAAGTTAGTATTTAATAATTTTTAGCATGTAAGATTCATTTTAAATGTTTCGCAATAAGATTGTAAGTATCAGTGTTAATAAATTTCGATTAAAGTTTGTAAGTTTCATTTTAATAATTATTACTTAATTTAGGTAAGTTAAAGTTTAAGGTGAAAATGAAGAAAGTAAGTTAAAGTTTAAGGTGAAAATGAAGTTGGTAAGTTAAAGTTTAAGGTAAAATGAAGGGAGTCAGTTAAAGTTTAAGGTGAAAATGAAGGGAGTAAGTTAAAGTTTAAGGTGAAAATGAAGATTGTAAGTTAAAGTTTAAGGTGAAAATGAAGAATGCAAGTTAAAGTTTAAGGTGAAAATGAAGTTGGTAAGTTAAAGTTTAAGGTGAAAATGAAGTGAGTAAGTTAAAGTTTAAGCTGAAAATCAAGATTGTAAGTTAAAGTTTAAGGTGAAAATGAAGATCGTAAGTTAAAGTTTAAGGTTACATTTAGAACGTAATGTTCTATTTTAGTATGTAAGTATTTTTTTATATGTTATTTTTCAGATCGTAATGTGTTTAATATTGATTTAGGTGGTAAGTGTAATTTTATTGTTAATATAGAATGTAAGTAATTTAAAAAATTGAAGGGGGTAATGAGGTTTTTAAATAAATTTTAGGATGTAAGGGATAGTTCAATGTTATGTAGTGATTAAGTGAGAGTGAAGGACTTTACGAACAAATTAAAACTTTACTTAATTAAGAATTAAAAAATATCTATATTTATAATAATTATTTTCTTTTAAAGGTTAAGTAGTAAGTATACTTTAGTGTAGGTATATATGTATTTATAAGTTTACTCTATAATTAGGTTCTATTAAGTGATAATAATTTATATAAGTTTACAATTAGTAGCAGTTTCTAAGTATTTGGATATTATGTTATTATATATTAGTTTAAAATCCAGAAGTAGTGTTAATCTTAAGAGGTTGTTAAATAGTAGTTTAGAGAGTTAAAGTAATAAATAAATTTGTTAAATGACTGTGTTGTAGGTGAGTGAGGTGGATAAAGTTTCTATTTGAATATTATTAAAAGTGTATATTTAGTTATAAAATTTAATTTATTTCTTAAGTTTTAGTTGTAAGTATAAGCTGTATTTTAGTTATTTAAGTATGAAGTATTTTCGATATTTTAGAATGTGAATATTTAAGTAAAAATTAATATTAAAAGAGTATTTAGAATTTTACTGTAAAAAATTTTGGGATTATTAGGCATACGAAAATTTATATTTGAATTTTTTGTAAGTTACTTAATATTTTTTTTTAGAAAAATTTTGAATTTTATGGATAGAAATTTTTTTAAGAATTAATTTTAAATTTTTTTTCAATTAATTGAGTTTGAATTTTTTTAAGTTATTTAAGAATTGTTGTTTCGAAAAATTTTGAATTTTAGGTTTAATTTTTTTTAGATTTTGTTCTATTAGAAAGTTTCTTTTTTAATCAAAGTAACATGTTAAAAAAGTAAAAAGGAAATTTTTAAAGTGTCTGAGTATATTTTTTTTAGTATTATGTTAATTTATTTTTTTAGTATTATGCTAATTTTTTTTATTGTATTTGTTTCTTTTAATATTTTTATTCTTTGAATTTGTATTTCAGGTATCCAAATTTTCAAAAATTTTATTTTTGTTTTTTTGCTCAGCTTTTTACATTGCAAGAGATTTTCGGGAAGGAATAAATCTTTTTCAAAAATTTTTATGCCTATAAATATTCTTATCTAAGAAAATCATTTAAATTTTTTTTAGAAAAGATGAAAAATAAAGATTTTTTTTTATCGTTTTAAATTTCTTACTTTTTTTTTTTACAAACAACTTAAAAGACAAAAAAAATATTTAGAAGGTTGATAAATATTAAAAAAATGCAATTTCTAGCATAATCATCTTAAAAATATCTAGAATGGTTTTCAATGAGTTTTAAATTTACATAAAATATATTTTGCTTACCTAATTTTAAAAATAATTCGAATGAGAAATAATAATATTCTTAGATTTTTTATTTATTTTTTTTAAATAAATTAAGATCTAGTTTAAAAAAAATACGTACTCTGTTTTTTAAAATAAAAAAAGAAAAATTTATAAATTTTAAAAGATTTAATAATTAAGTAAATAGAAAAAACTGTATCTGAAAAATAAATTAAAAACTAAAGCATAAAAAATCTGAATTTATCTAAAATAAAAATATTGCTCTTACTTAATTTAAATTGAAAATATTCAGAACTAAATACAAAAAGAACTTTATATAGAAAATAAAAAATAAAGCAAAATTAGAATCTTAGTTGAAGTAAAAATAAAAACATTAGTTGTTATATATAGCTATTTAAAAATAAGATTTTGTTAATCTTTAAAAACGCTTACAACATTTTAGATATAGTTACCTTAAAAAAATAGTTTTTTAAATTCCTCATAAAAAAATTAACATTTAACTATAAACCACTAAGTTAAAGGTAAAAAATCTAAACGCCCTGAATTTAATTGAAATTTTTCATTAAAATATAATGTATCTTAATTAAATCTATTATATCTAATATATTATAAAACATCGTTAAAGATTTAAATTTACTTAATTTTCAAAACAAATAAATTACTTAATAAAGTGTTCTAAATTTCTTATAATGGACTTAGATGAGAGTAACATATTAAAAATCCTAAATGTAATAGAAACTATTGATTTAATCATAGTTTAAGCATAAAACTATTTTAATTTAATCTTTCATAAAAAATAATATATCTATTTTTGATAAAGGTAGATTAATAGAAGAAAATTAGTTTACAGATAAATTCTCTAAGGTAAATATTTAATAATCTTTTTATCTTTTAATCAAGATTCTTATGTACTAAATTTTTACAATTTAAATATTTGACTGAAATATAAATTCCAATTTATTTATAAAAGTCTTACTCTACTACTGCAATGTTTTAAAACTTAATAGAGACATATAATTAAAAAAATTATCAAATAAAATCTTTAAATGCATTATAAACTTTAAACTATAATTAAAAAAGAGGCAATCAATGAATATTCATAGGAAATTTTACTAACATTTAATTAATCAGAAGTACATTTTTTATAATAATAATTTATGTATTCTTTTTATCGAATAGTATTACAGAAATATTAATAATGAAAACGTAACCTCGAAAAGTATTTTCTCATATTAATTTTATAAATTTATTTAAAATAGCTATAAATAAATATTATTACATCATAAATAAAACATTTAATTAATACTATCTAAAATATTATTAAACTCTATTTAAATAAATTTAATAATAGTAATAACAAATAATATAAAAACGGTCTCTAAATAAATAGTATATTAAAAATAATTTTTGAACCAAATTCATCAAAATTAAATGAAATTATTAAAAAAGAGTATTTAACAAAATTTTGATAAATTATTAAAAAATAAATTATATTTTTATCAGAATTTATAGAATTAATTTTAAGTAAAGCTAAGATCAATTTTTATTTAAATCTAAAACTGAAAATCTTAATCTAATTTAAAACTTCGTTTTAATATATAAACTTATTTAATAAAAAAAGAAAAAAATCTTTATTACAAATAATAAGAATTAAATTATCCTAGTTATTTAATAAAATGATGATCGAAAATAACTTTCTTTATCTTAGATAAGATAAAATAAATTTAGAAAAAAAATTATATTTAAAATTAGTTGAAGAAGATAAAAAAAGTAAATGAAAAAAAATGATTAGCAAAAAAATTACATAAATTTAATAAAATTTTTACTTTGCGCATGCACTTTTTTTTAATTATAATAAAATACTGCTATTTTTTTCTAAATTTATTATTTTTGACATGCTCGTACCTTTTAAATTTTATAAATATTATTAAAAAATTTTAATATTTTTTAACTTTTTTCTACATAGGTAAATTTTAGATGTTCTGACCTCTTTCACTTTTTAGATATTTGTAAAAATGTTTACAGATTAAAATAAACATTTTTGTTCTGCTTTCTATTTATACAGTTTATCTAAAGATCAATTTGAAATTAAAAAAATCATTACGTCATAATTTTTCTTCTGAAATTAGTCTATAAATTATCAAACTTCTTAATTAATAAAGAAAATATCGACATCACGTATATTTGTTTAAATAATATCGAAAAGAAGCAATAGGAATTATTTGTATATCATTTGTTACTGAAAAGGAAAAGAAAGTAGATTAAGAGTTAAAAAAACTGTAAAAGCATACAAAATTATAAAATATATATTTCTTTTTTATTGTAAAAAAATTAATTAAAAAATTTTCAAATTCTCGAGAAAGTAAGAATAGTTTGCTTTTAAGTTTATTTTTAAGTTTTAGTCCTAAAGATAGCAGAATACTATTTTAGGGACATTGATTTATAAAATATTTTGTTTGAGCCTTATTAGCTCATATTATTTATTCAAACTAGCAAATTCTTCTTGCGAAGAAAACAATAATATTAAATATTTAAAGAGAAGATGAAAATGTTTGATTTTTTATTGCAAATTATCTAAAATTAGTTTAAAAGAAAAATTATTTGTATAGGCAAGAGAATGCGGAAATTCGAATGTCTCATTTAAACTGTTTGATTTTATTTTTCTGTGCTAGATAACATCTTTAGTTCATGAAAATATTAAAGTACACTTCAAAGAGACTAAAAAATATGTGTGAATGTTTTTGAAGAAAGTGTATTAAAAAACTTTTTATCGAAAATATATTTGCTTATAGCAACCCTTGTAAAAAACTAGTTTAAGCTATATTCAAAATTGTGTATTAAAGTTTTTAAAAAAATGCGTGCTGAAAAATTTGAAATAAACGTAAAATTAATCATAACAAGAAATTCGCATTTATTTAAGGAAAAAAAAGCAGAAGAAGAACTGATAATTTAAAAGTGATCAATTCTATAATTATAATGAGCAAGCTTGTTAAATTTCTCTTTTTATATGAATCATTTAGATGAAAGGATACGTTTAAATAATTTATTTTTATTTATATAATTTCTTTTATTATTTAACTTTTTTGAAAATTGTTTATTTATCAAATAAAAAGTTACAGACATATATTATTTTAGATTTAATTTTTTTATAATATTTTTTAATGCTTCTGATCTCTTATTTTTAAAGAGATACGTTTATACTTAAAAGGAGATGTTTTTCGATTTATTTTTAATTTTAATCTTCAATTTTTTTAATATTTTTTTATTAATGGAGTATATTGAAATTTGATAAATGACTTTAAATTTCTTATTAGATTTATTCTTTCATATTTTCATCTTTTTTAGATAATAAACTTTTAATTTCTATTCATTATTATTTTAAAAAGTTTTATTTTTTTAATTTTTAATCTTAATTAAAATAAAAAAATTATATAAAAGTTAATTTTGATTACACACGCAACTTTTTATATAAATTTTTTAAAAGATAAAAAAAAATTTCGTAAAATCAAGTTTAAATAATAAAATTTTTGGACATATCTTATTTATATAACATCCTTTTTAATTTGTATCTTTTTAATAATAAGGAAGTTTATATTTCAACCTTTAAAGAATTATAAATAATCATTTTTTAAATGGTAATCTGCTATTTATACAGATACCTTTTATGAATAGAAAAAAGAAAATACTAGCAATAAATAAAGATAGATAATAAAATTAATTCTTATATTTCAAGAAAATGAAACTTCTTAAAAAAGAATTTAAAAAAATATAGTTAGAATTATATTACGGGAACTTATCTATATTATTATCTTAAGAGGTTCTGTTTTTAAAGTAAGCAAAAAAGCCATGTATTAAAATTATTTTTACTAATTATTTTTTCTAAGCTTTATTTTAGTTTTTGTGATTTTTATATTTTTTAGAAGAAAAAAAATATAATAATTACATTTTAATAACTTATAAATAAAACATAAAAATTTTATTTTTAATAATTTTTAAAAGAAAATAGCATTTTTTTTTTTTCATATTTAAAATAAACATTTTAAAGAATAAGCTCTTTGTTCTTTATTTCATTATCTATAATAATTATACTCTATCAGAATAAACGAAATTAAGAATCAATTTCAAATTATTAAAAATTCCAAAAAATATTTTTAAAAAATATATTTGAATTGTATATTTTAAACATAAACACTGCTTAAAAAAATTAAATTAATTTAAGGAAAGATAGTTAAAAAAATAGTCCTTTTAAAATAAAAAACATTTAGATCTTCAATTTGCTATTGGTGTTTTCTTTAAAATTTAATTTAATAATTTTAATTATATTAAGTAATTTTATTATATAAATCATTTAAAATAAAATAAATTCATTTTTTTTATATTTTATCTCAAAATTTTAATTTTTTTATTTAGAATTCAAGAAAAAAAATATAAAAATTACATCGAAAACTATAAATTTAAAAAATTAAATTTATTTATAATAAATATTTTAGTTATTTTAATATCATTTAAGATTCTTATTTACACTTTATTTAAACTTAAAATGAGAAAAAGCATTTTTATCTTTGATAGTAACAAAAATTCTAATAGGTAATTCTTAATCTCTTTTTCATCTTGAGAAATTAATAATTACAAATTTAGAAAAAAACTATTTTAAAAAATAAATGCTTCCTAATTTTTATTTGATATAAATGCAAAATTATTTTTATAAAATTTCTTGTATTTTGATAAATTATTTCTTTAATTATCGAATTTTTAAATTAAAAAATACAGTAAATAAAATTAATGAATTACTTTTATTTAAATCCAATTAAAAGAGATTTTAAATAACTTAAATTCAAAGAATAAAAATTTTATTTTTTTAAACAAATAAATACATTATTTTCACAATATTTTTATGTAATAAAAAACATATTTATAAATAATAAGAAAAGTATTTTTTAAACAAACAATTACAAATGTTTAACAAAATCTTAAATATGGAATAACAAAAAAGCTTATCTTAGTTTAATTATTTATAAATCTTTTTCCAATTTTTATAAAATTTGAAAAACATATTTAAAATGTGAAATTTTTTAAATTTAAAGAAAAATAATAATCATTTTAATTTTTATTAAATTATTTTTAATGATTAAAGAAATCTTATTAAGCAATAATTACATAAATTATAATTTATCACTAAGATAGAAAAATACTGAAAATTCAAAAAAGCATTTAAAAAAATTAAAAAAACATAAAAATTTATAGATAAAAATGTAAGAAAATATTGAAGGATGAATATTTTAACCTGAATATTCTTTAGTTATTTTTATAAAATTTATAAGCAAAAGATATTTCATAAAATAATTATGAAGGTAACAGAATTAAAATAATTTAGAAAACATTAATTTAGTTAAATTTAAAAAATTAAATTTATTTATAATAAATATTTTAGTTATTTTAATATAATTTAAGATTCTTATTTACACTTTATTTAAACTTAAAATGAGAAAAAGCATTTTTATCTTTGATAGTAACAAAAATTCTAATAGGTAATTCTTAATCTCTTTTTTCATCTTGAGAAATTAATAATTACAAATTTAGAAAAAAACTATTTTAAAAAATAAATGCTTCCTTCAATGAGACTCTAATAAATGTTTTTAATGTTTTTTAATAATAATCTTGATCTCATCAATTTTTAATTATTCTTGTTTCAGTCTCTCTTTTATGTCTTCTTTTTTACTTTTTCCATTTCATATAAATCTAAATTTTTTGACAAGTGAAAACGATTTTTAAAAGTAAAAGGAGAGTTGTAAGTTTTTGTAGTAGTTGTATTTGGAATTTCTGATCGGAAAAGGCAGAAATGGGAGGAGTAGGCAATGACAAGTGAAAACAATTTTTAGTTTAAAATATTTCATCAAGATTAAGGTTTTTTTATTGAAGTATGTTTTTTTTTTCACGCCTTTTAATTTTAGAATTTTAGAATTTTTTCAATAACATATTCAGATTTTTTTAATTTTTTTTCTTATAATACTGTCTCATATTTCTTGCAGCTTACTTTCAACATATTTTTTTAGCCCTTTATTTTTTTTTATTGGCTTTGTTTTCTGATTAGTTTTTTCATAAATTTTTCCGATTTTAAAACTTTTAAGACATATAGCTTTTTTTGATTTTAAATTTTTTTCTCTTTGTGTTTTTAAGCGCTAATGAGTAAGTACTTCTTTTCTTTAAAGTAATTAATTTATTTATTTGAGTACTAACTTTTTTTTATTTTAAATCGATCTCTCTCTTCCTTTGTGACTACTGAAATAACTTTTATTTAAATATATTTTAGGGTTTTACTTCTATTTCTTCTTCGTTTTTTTTATCTTTCTCTGTTCATTTAAGTGTTTATCTTTTTTATTAAATCCTTTATCGCAGAGACTTTTTTCTCTTTTTTTTCTCAGTTGCCTTTTTTTCCTCCTTATTCTTATGTTATTTTTCTTTTTCTTTTGTACTTATTTGATCATAGAATTTTTTGCAGTTTCTTCACTCAGATTTCTTTCGAATCGCAAAAGTATCATTTCTTCACTTTTTTTTTGTTTTATCTTCTTTTTCTTTTACTTATTTTTTTTATAGAATGTTACTTTCTGCGCTTGTCTAGATTCTTTTTAGTTTTTCCAGTCTATTTTTTTGATCTATTTTTTTAACTAATTTTTTTTCATGATAGTCTTAGTTCTCTTTCTCAAGTCATAAGATCGATTCTATTCCTTCCACTAGGCTGAGCTTTACCATTGCTTCTCACTATCCTTTCTCAGTTTCCTAACCTCTGCTTGGTGGTTTATTACTATTTAATCAGCCACTCCAAGCTCATCTGGCTAGAATTTATAATTTTGGACACACATATACCCGATAGATCCAAAGACGTAAATTAGTAATCCATCCAATTCAATATCGTTATATTATTAGTTGCAGCTATTTATAAAGAAACATTAGTACTGGACATTCTCACTATCTCCAATAGATTTTATTACACACTTGAATTATTATTTGCAGAATTTGAATTATAAATCTCTCTCACAAACTATAGTATCTCCAGATTGTCCATTATCAAAAATTTATTTATATTGTGAACTTCTATTGCTTATGCCTTAGCGGATGAAACTAAATCTATAATATTCTTTGCCACATAATAATCTCTTACCGACGCATGAATAAACTCAAACCTCTTTTTATTATTCTATTCCTTTGTCTATATCAGACACCCTATATGGTTTTAATCGTCCGTAAACTACTCTACCCACTTTTGATTCACTTCATCAAAGCTTGGTATCTCCACCGAACCCTGTAACATCTTCCATGCCGCGTTCTTTTAGATACTTTCAAACAACTTTATTTACTAGTTGAGCACCTTTCTTTTTAAACCCTGATTTTACAATTTTTCTTAGGTTCTTTTGCTTCACTAAACTATGAAAATCTCATATATTCTAGACTTTTAAACTACTTAACCACTTTTTGAATAATTTAATATCTCTTCCTCACTCAAACAAATATATAGCAGAAAGGGATTACTGATAATTTCTTTCAGACCAGGTATTCTCTATATAATGCCATCATCTCTTATATTTAAGATGCTTCCACTTGACTTTAAACTTGACTTGCACTTTATTATTACTGGTTCTTCTTAACTAGGACTTTTTCTATATATTTTTCTATCTAAACGATATCGAATGGCTTTATATACAGTTCTTATAACTCTTATAATTAGACTCTTTCGCTGCTGTATGATGCAAAATAATGTTGGTAATTTTTTCTTTTAATGCATAATTTACTCTACATGTTATTATATATTTTGCCTGAGGATACTTTTGCTTTAATTTATTACTACTGATAATAGACTTGCATTCTCCCAACTCATCATAAGCGTCAAATAAGAACATAATCTTTCTAAATTTCAATGTCTCATTTCTTTCTATTTAATAATTATCTAAAGCAGATTCTATTAATTTGTCTTCGAATGCTTTTATAGTTGGGAGATACACATATATGGATAAGTATTCATGTTTCTAGTCTAGATATTTTAAGGCTAAAATCTTCAGGAACAAGGACTTTCCGGAACCAGAATCTCCCAGAAGTAATAATTCTGTCTTAGTATCGTTTTCTAAAAATTTCAAAATTTCAAGGTCAAGATCATCCTCAGCTTATGAATTAGAATTAGGAGCGCAAAGTAAGCTTACGTAATATTCTTGCTTCTCCGAAACCTCTTCTTTTAAAGTCCTTATCATATTTTAATATATACTACTGCTAATGCCCTTAAGTGCCAACCAATTCTCTTCTATTGTTTAAGTAAATAAAATAAAATGCTCTGGATCCATTAATAATTCTAGAATTATCTAACGCTCTTTTACATTCTTGCTTAAGTTCTCTTTTTTTAACTTAAATATTCTTTCCTTATAAGTGCAAGCTATTTGGTTCTTTTCTAAGGTCAATTTCAAAAATGTCTTCATTGCATAGTACCTTATCTACCAATCCTTGTCGTCACATAGTTTTTCTAAAAGCTTACATGAGTCTTCTACCAATTCTGCACTAGCTTACAGGTTTTTTATCATGTGTTTTAGAAGATAGCATGCTCTAAATCTTAAGTCTATTTTTTCTTTCAAAACAATATCTCAAAATAGGTAAAAATTTTATTTTGAGTATTGTCTCACTAAATCACGTGCAAGAGCATTTAGACTCGTAATCTTATAATCTTTTTATAGTTGAGCTTCTAATTTACCCAACCTTTTCCTCATAAGAAAAACTCCTTTATAATAGAGATCGCTTCTGACTCTATAGCTCCAACTCCAAACATCAATACAATTATTCATTAAGCAACTTTTAAAATCTTACATAGAATTCCAAAATATTCGGCTTCTTTGCTATCTGGAATATTCTACAGAATCATCAAACTAAATCTTAAGTAATAATCTAGTTCTGGACCTCCAATCCTATTTTTATTTTTATTTACTAACTTTAAGCTATCATTTATTTTTAAAATGAGCTCTTCTTTTGTTTTTTCATTTATAAAGGAGTTTTACTCGTTCTTCTAAAGCAACATAGCCAATAATTCAGGAAGATTTCGTACAAGCTACTCTTTCAAAAGCAAATACTATCCTTCAGCATACTTATGGGAAATAATTTCAATGAATTGATTTATAAGAACTAATGGATCATTGATATTGGCAAACTTATTCTTTTGAATTGTTTGAATTCCTTGTAGAACTTTATCCATCTTTTATTCATTCAAACCTTCTTTTAAGAGCTACAATCCTTCTTGATAAATATTTTGTTCCTTATTACCAAAAACTTGTTCATTTTCTTGATATTTCTAACTTTTATCATTGCTTAACCCTTATTTTGATACTGGCTAATTACTCTACTTATCTTTATATTTTTAATCTTTAAATTTTTTATCCTGAGAACCACAACAATCTCTCCTTTTAGCTTCATTCTTTTCTAAATATTTAGCTTATCTCGCTTATTAGAAATAAGCTTAATTTTTTAATCTATAAGATTCATTTAATTATTCTAGCACTTTGTAATTGCATGCCTTTTTGAATCAGCAAAATAAGAAATGTTTGAAGTAAGTTATAATATTCAAATTGTTGAGATTACTATAAAGAGATCTCTATCTAATTATTTGGAATTTGTTCATCTTATGAATCTAGGAAAGTTTAACTCTCTTTATGATTCTTGTATTCATATTCATTCATTAATTACTTGTAGTTTAGCGTTCATCCCTTTCTAGTGTCTTTTGATGATTATTAATCGTCTTCATAAAGAAAGGCGAACCAAATCGGATTAAAAGAATATGTGATTTTAAGAATTAATTTGTCTAGCTTTATTACTGAAAGCCTTGGTAGTTTCTCAGAACTTAACTGAAAAGATAGCAATTCTAATTGCAAATTCCAGTAAACATTTTATTATCTTAAAGACTAAATTCTCTTAAATACCTTAAATTATATAAAACATTAAATAAAATCAATTAATATTAGCTTTATCTTCTATAACTGTAAAAGCTAATTGTCTATATAAGAAACAATTAAATCATTTTATGCTCTAACTCTATAAACCTAAAACTAATTAAAATAAGCTAGTTTTAAATTAAGTATATTAAATAGATTTAATTCTTAAATATAGTAAAAAGAAAAAGAATCTAATGAATCACAATTAAAAAGCTAATAAATAGATAAGTAACAAAGTATCAAATTGAAAACAGCTAATTTATACATGGTAAGCATTAAATTTATTAATTTTAATAGGCTTTGCCGATAGCATCCTACTTGATGTCCAAATAAACTTATAAAATAGCCAGAAATTTGCTTAATTTTTACATAGCTTAAAATAAATCTAATAATTAAGTCTAAAAGCTTTTATTTTCTATTTTACTGAGAGTATTTTAAGTTCCTAACTGAAAAATATAATTAAGATACTAATTGTAATACTAATTGAAGAGATTCTACATAATTAAAAATAAATTATTAGTTTCATAACAAATTCTTCCCTAAAAAAGAAAATCTAAAGAAGACAGTCTATTAATAAGCTCAAAAAATAGATTTAAACTAAAAAAGTTTTTTATTAGTTAAATAAGGAAAATGATTACTATTTAATATATTCTTTTCACTAAAATTTCTTAATCATAAAAATTAAATAAATAAGAAAAAAAGCTTATTATTCTAATTAAATAAGCTTTAAATAAAGCTTTTAATAATAGTAGAATCATATATCTAATAACATAAAATATAATAATTTCTATAATTAAGGTAATAATAATTAAGATTATATATATTATATTTAATAAAAAGTAAAGCATAAGATAAAATAAAAACTTATTTTAACTAGTTATATTTATTTAAATTATATTAGAATTGGAGACTTAGCTTATTAAATAAGAATGATTATGATAATTTACAAATAAGAAAGTTTAAGTCATAAATCTAAAAGAAATTAATAGATATTACAAAATTAAAATCTTAAGACTTTAAGGATTTACTGAAGCTATTGAAACTATTTTTATTTGAAAGAGAAAAAAGATTAATTGGGCAGAATAAGTATAAATCACTATAAAATATTCGCTGAAAGTAAATCTAAGAAATATGAAATAAACAAGAAGAAAGTATTATAATCAGATTAAATTTCATTTAGAGATTCAGAAAAATCTTCAAAAAAAGAAAGGAATGCCTCATTAAATAATTACAAAAATAGCAAAAAATAGATATAGAAGAATAATTTAAGACCATAAAAATGAGCTACAGCTTTCAATTCTATAAATGGAAATAGGAAAATGAAATTTAAAGAAAGATATTTAATGTAATAAAAAATAGGAAATAAGACATAGATAAAGACAACTAAAATGAAATCAATCTAGAAAGCCAATTTTAATTTTCTCTAGTCAAATTTTGTTAGCCTGTATTTATAGAAATACCTGAGGGATTTTTAGCAATTATTTCACAAAATTATTTTAGATATTTTAAGTTTAAATTAGGATTATAAAACTTACCTTTGAATATTTGCAAAAAGCTGAAGAAATTAAAAAAAAATTAAAGCTAGAATATAAATATTTAAATTAGCTATATTTAAATTATTGTTCTTAGCAATCTTTAAAATATAAACTTTATAATAATAGATAAAAGAAGCACTAAATAATCTATAACTACTAAATACATTTAATTATAAGGAAATGTCTATAGCTAAAATAATAAAGTATTATAACTAAATAAAGGAAATTAATAATAAAATTAAAGTTAAAAATAATAGCATTAGTAAGCTTATTTATGTAATTTAACTAAGGCTAAATAACTAATATTAAGAAGCTTAGTATTTTAAAAGTAACTAATAAATTAAATATTCCTTTCTTAAGTTAACCTTAATCAATAGATATCTTATATTACTATAATTACTATTTATTTTATTAGCATATTATTTATTTTTACTTATTAAACAATATTTCCATTAAAATAATTTAATAAACTACATTAACTGATAGCTATCTTAAAATATTAGAAAGATACTAAAGATTTTAAAATAAAATATATTAAATACTATGCTTGATACACAGCTAGAATAATTAAATAAAATAATTATAGATATAATCACTAATATAACAAACAACAAAATTTATTTACTTCAAGTATTTAAGCAGTGTTTTAAATTTGGTTGTTAGTTTGATTAATAGAATCTATAGTTAAGCCTTAATTATTATTGTAGTTGGCTCATAAGAAAGAATTAAAATAAAAATAAGAAATACTTATAAATTTAGAATAACAAACACAAAAATAAAACTTAGAATATTAAAACTAGATTGGTGATTATTATTTCTATAGAGCTAAGATCTTCCTTTAATTTTAAGAATCTTTTTTATTTAAATATATTGATATATTTAAATAACTTTTATTATCTCTTAACTTTAATTCTACTCTATTAATTTGCTTTAGATGTAAGCTAACTTAATAACTTTTTTAATTCTAGTTAATTTGAAAATTTGAAAATCAAATAAAATGGATAATATTCAAATTACAACATAGAAACACTAATTCACAACAAAAAGTAAAGACTAGCAACCATTTAGAAAATAAAGAAGAGACGAAAGATTAATCTTTCTATTTAAAATAACTAAATTGATAGAAGATTCTTATTCTATAGTCCATCTGATACTTTTACTCTAAAAAAATACTATGAAAGTTTAATCTAAGTTAAAGAACTAAAGCTAAAATAGAATTAGTAGATTGAGGAATATCTTTAGTGTATTTTCTTCTGATTTATCAAAGATTAAGTTACCTTTTATCTCCGGAAAAAGAATCGCCTTAAATGCATAATATTTATAGTATTAAAGAGTAGGAAAGCAAATAGATTGGAACTGTTTTTCGATCAAAAAATACTTAAAGGCAAAAGGTGATAAGGCCATAAAATTTTAATAGGAGTAGAATTAAGTTAATGACTCAAAGATGAGTTAATCTTAGCAAACATTGAAAGAGCCAAAGGTTTTGTCAAACTTTGAGACATTTTAGAAGAGTCTGGATTTTCCATAGAAATTAAAATTCTGAAAATCACTAAGACTTCCTGCTGATACTAAATTAAACTGAATCTCATTAAGTTCATAAAAAGTAGAGTTTATGCATATCTTATAGCAAATAAAGAATACTGTAAGTATTATTTATTTAGATGCTAGAAAAATATCTATTTATTCTAGAACTTGCCAAGCTTTTTGATCTTAAAAATTCAAGAGGCTTAGTTCTATAACAAGCTGAAAAAATAGCAGCTATAAAATCTAAAAAGCAATAAGGAGTTTAAAACGGATTCTATGAGATAATTTATAGCTTAGCAGCAAAATTTAAATAAATTTAAAGAGACATTAGAAAAGTAACTCTTTCTTTTTAACAAGCTAGACTTCAAGTGCTCTTAATTCCTCACAAGTAATTTTGAATTTTTTAAGTTAATTTATAAAGTACAGATCTAATTAATAAAGTAGAGAAAACTTAGTAAAGATAGAGATATTAAAGCTTGACAGGAAAAATTATAAGTGTAAGTGAAACTTGTTAGTTTCTTTGTAAATTCTAGAGAATTAAGAAAAGCAGATTCTCGGGTCTGAGTGTTGGGGAGAGAGTTGATAGGTTGAAATAGTTAGCATGATTACTTTAGGAAATGTTGCCGACTGAAAATAGTCACTAACTAAATATGAAGAAGAAAACCCTATTGATTCTTTAATAAACTTAAGAAACATCTAGATTATTAATTTAGCATAAAAAAGAAATTTACCTTGAATAAATATGGAATAGTCAGTAGCTTTAAATAAGCACTAAAAGATTAAAGCAAACTAAATTAGAATTTTTAACATTCAAGCTTAAACTTACGTTGAGATTATATACGTTAGTTCTAAGAAGTTTGATTGCTGATCCTTGAGAAATAAAATAAATATTGCTGACAATAACTAGCAAGACTCTAAATAATTGAATTGGGTTTGGGAGTTTATCTATTAAAAGATATCGGAAGCTTACTTAAAAAAGACATAAATAACTAAAAAATTTAACTTAGAGAAAAGTGTATGGCTTCAGCTTTATATTACTAGAAAAATAGAAAAAAGTACTCAGTTTACTATAAGAATATTCTGGCAAGGTGGAAACATGTCAATTAGTAAAAAATTAGAAAAGACTGAAGAAAAAATTGACTAAACAAAAAATTTAGAAACAACTGCTTCAGCGATTTTTAATGGCTACGACTAAAATAGAAACTTATCTACTAGGAGTTGAAGTTAATTAACCACTAACTCCATAAAATACTTGGAGGCTTCAAGAAGATTAGCTTCAGTAAATTCAGCCAAAAAAAAGTAAAAAATAAATCATACAAAATAAAAAGAGCATATTATTCCTAGTGTCTAAATACATATGAATAACTCAGGGATACTTTTGAAAAAACTTAAAAATAAATTAACGAGATATAGTCACTTAATTAGATAGATCTGAAAAAATATCTTGCTTTAATTTAAGCATATCTTAAATTAGATCAAGGGCTAAAAACTATTAAAGTGAGTTTATCATTTTTATTAAATTAAGCAAAAGTTTTAAAAGGTATAATAGTCAGGCCAAAATTCTTAAATAAATTTTTTAAAGTTGCTTGAGAACATATTTTGGCTTTAAAACTTTAGGACTAATTCCTTTAGATAACAACAAGAATATTCAATTATGATAATAAATTATTGTCTATTTATTAATGATTAATGAAAAGCTCTATCTATTCTTACTAAGCAAGCTAAAACATGAATAGATAATTTTAAAATAATAGATTTATTGAAGTATAATCAAATAAGAGTATTGAGAACTGGTTATATAATGTTTTGCTTGATATTATGGTTATTAAGGATGATTTGGTAAAATGATAGATTTAAGTTAGTTGTATTAATGATTTAATAAGTTATAGTTATAATATTGACTTAAGCACTTCTAACTATGACTAAGATTGGTTATTAAATAATAGGATTAATTTGAATTATGAATATATTAGTTTTACAAGCATTTTACTTACTGTTTTAACTAAAGTTATATAACTGTTAGATTTCTTTTATATTAGTAGGTATTTTAAATAATCTAGCAGTCTAATATTAAACATATAATTAGTATAATTGTAAGATTAATTAACTTAAGATATTATAAAGTTACTTATTAATATTCCTACTAATCAATATTACTAACTACTCTAATACTCTAGTCATCCTTTAAAATCAAATCTATTATCTACCTATTACCAAATTGTTTTAACACTTTAACCAAAAAAATCTAATCTTGGAACTAAAATTAATTAGCTATAATGAAAAAGCAAGACTGACTTACAAATAATTATTATAAATTATTAACCTGGAATGCAATCTTCTTTATGCTTAAAATATAAGCTATAAAGGTACAAGAAATTTAGAAATAAAAAATAATTCTTTGAAGCAAAATTATTTGAAATATATGAAGAGTAGATATAATGAGAGGGTTATTCTTTTGTAATAAATAAAATTTATTAAAACTAAACATAAAATTAAGGAATAAGCAAGTCTATTAAGATAAGCTTATATTTAAGTTTTATTTACTTAGCCTATATTTATGTTAATAAATTACAATATCTATCAATTATAATATTTACATAATATTATCATATCTTCTTAAAATTATAACCTCTTTATACTCATCTAATATTTATATATTTATAACATCCAAATAAATAGTCAAATTAATCTTAAAGTCTACAACTCTTTTATTTAAAAAAGCCGGGAGATTTAATTAAAGATAGCATTCAAACAATAGAGTGTCTTTCTATTTATTAAAGATAATTAATAATTAGATACTTCTTAATTATATTAGCTTTTAACTATTTCCTCTTCATCTTTTTATTTAAATACATACCAACTTAAATAGCAAGCTATTAGATAAGTAGCTACTTTTTTGTTACTTTTATCCTTCTTCATAGCTTTATTACTTCATAACTTTTCCTCAATTTTTAGATTAAGATTCTATTAATATAAGCGATAAATTCTTATGAATCAATCTTAATTCACTTCCAACCAATCTAGGTAAAATTTTATATTTTCCAAGGTACCAAAAAAAGAGCATGTTTAATAGTGAGGAATAAACAAGAGATATCATCAGAAATAATAATATTGCAGAATGGATATAAAATTTATAATAGATAAGATGCGATTATCTTTGAGGCTCATAAACTTAACTAGAAATTTAATCCTAAATATTGCAGTCCATTTTATTACATTCTATTTAAGATTCTAGTATTCTCACAATAATACTAGTAAATTTTATATATCTCTAATTGACTAAGACTTTTACTTTAATCTTTCTTTAATAATATTAGTGATATTGATATTTTCTTAAAAGCTTAGTAAATATTTTCTTTATGCAATAATAGATTTAATGTAAGTTATTGCTAATAATTAATTTAAATGCTTTTATAGTTTGCTTAGTATTAGTTTTAGATAAACCTTATTATCATTTTACTAATTATATAGTGTATTCAATATAATATAACTATATCTCCCATATCTTAACCAAATCATCATCATATTATATATATCTTTTTAAAACCCTTTTATATATAACTACCTATCAAACAAACAGCGCTAAATTTTAAATCAACTTATGCTTATTAGATGAAGATACCTTTAATCATCTGTTTTTAAAACTATTTAATTTAATATCAAATAAAATGGCACCTAAGAAATAATAGACCTCTATTAACGAATACTTTAAAAAATAAGAATAACCTAATTTAATTGAAGAATAGCCTTAATAAGATAAATATTAATAATCTAACCAATCCTTTGCATAATCAGTTCAGCAAAGGATATCAAATATCCAATATTACTTGAAAAAGCAAAGATAAAAAATAGAAAGTTTAGAAAACTTACTAGAAAAATTAATGGAATAATTAAACCTATAATTCCCATCCATAGATAAATCATTAAATAAAATCTAATCGTAAATAGTAATTAAATTGGAATAAATTGATAAATAATTTAACGAAGTCCCTCAAATGTTCCAATTTAATTTTCCTTAAATTGAATATCAAATAAAGCAACTTTAAGAAAAACAAGAATAATAACAAGTAATAATTTAAAAATTATAAGATTAATAAGATTAATAATCAAATATCCCAATGGAAATCGAATCGGAATTCTAATAATAAGAAATAAATAAGATCAATTATTATCGCAAAAAGATTCGGTGCTATTTATGCTAGAAAAATCATTGCTGGAAGAAACAAGAAATTGAAAAAATTAACAAGTAATAAATATTAGACTAGCTTTTCAGAATATGACCAACAAGAACAGGATAAGTATACAGAAAGAAATTCTACAACTCAAGAAACAACGAGTTTTATAAAAATGGAAGAAGAAACTATAACGATAATTAGTGGATGAGGGAGAGACAAGGATGGAGGACTAATGTAGTCCTACGCAGTCCTTTAGTTCAGGAAAGAGCAGGAACAAAAACAAGTGAACCCTGGAGTTCTTTTCTAAGACTATAAACTTAATTTTTATCCTTTTTTTTTAACTAGCTAAAGCATGAACTACTGTCATGAGGAAAGATTACATATATCTAATAATATTAAAAAAATTTAAAGCTTTTATGATATATTTATAAATTTATCCTTTTTAGGGAATATCATTCTTTTTTTTGACAAATATTTTGTCTGGAAAGTTAAATTTAACGAAATAGTATACAACATAATATCTAAAAAGTTAAAAATACCCTTTTTAATTTATATAATATTTACTAAAAGTTATTTTCTAATACTAAAGGGTCAAGTTCATCAATAAATAGCCTCTTGTTTTTGCATTATTATGTAGTTGATATCTTTTCTTAAATGGTTTTACATTTAGACTATTCTCCAAATCAGGTTAGTTACACTCTTATCTTTTTCTGATGTTTTAATATAATTATAAAGATTGTAATAATGAAAAATTTTAATCGATGTATAAATCTCTTTAAAATTTGTTGAGGATCAAAAGATCAAGATATTCCATTGTACTATGGAATATCTTATTCAATTAAGTAATTACAAGTTTAGCAACCTCTAGTTAATAGGAAAATATGGGTAAGAGTAGTCGATAAATTAGGTTTGCAATTTTGGGAGAAAGATTGATCACAGGCAGGCAGGAATCTATTTTAAAAGGAATGAGTGACTCATTTTATATAAATGGGAGTTTTATCGCTATGGCCGAAAGCGATCGGCCCTGAGGCGAATGGCCACCTCAGATCTGGAGCGACAAGAAAAATCCGAATATTTAATTAAATCAAAACAATTTGAGGATGATATGCAAATACAATGCAATTTCTACCTATTTCTTTGAATGCCAATATGAGGAGGTTCATAAAAGTTCGAGTAAATGGCGCAAGTAATTATTTCTCTCTTAAGTAGTCAAATGTCTCGTCATATCATTGTGCCGTATATGAATGGATTAACGAGATTCCTATTGCCTCTATCTTTTACCAGCGAAACTTCATCCAAAGAAATGGATTTGGTATAATCAGAGTGAAGAAGACCCTGTTGAGTTTTACTCTAATCCGGTGTGTAGAATAAGTGGAAGACCGCGATCTTGAAATATCACTACTCTTAATGTTGCTTTTCTTATCCTTTCATGTAGTAACTTTCTAGCAAAGTAACTAGGTGGGAGAAACCACCATGTGGGGAGTTTGTCTGGGATGGCACATCTGTTAAAAGATAACACAAGTTTTCTATTGGCAAGTTCAAAGTGGACAGAAACCGCTCACAGATCAAAAAGGGAAAAGCTGGCTTCATTCAAAACCTAAGTATCTACATAAACTGGAAACTTTGATTTCCAATCCTTTACCTTTTACGAGTTTTAAGCCAGAGGTATCAGAAAAAATACCACAAAGATAATTAATTTGTTGCAACCAAACGTTTATAGCGGTATTGCTTTTATCTCTTCAATATCGGTTCTTCCTAACGTTATGATACAAAATTCGCCAAGTGTTTGATTATTCATCTGTCAAAAGGGAACTTGAGACTGTCTTGGCGAGTTATTTTTTATCTAATGATCTCTGAATCTGCCAAAATATCTCGACTCAATGCTCGACGAGTCATTGCTGTCACCATTGGATGAGCTATTCGTGTGACTAAGATACCATCTACATAAATTATGGTTGAACATACTTAATCAGAATCTAATCTGTGACTAACACCTTCTATCTACTTTTGAAAATAATATTCTTTATTTCTTCAAGCCCTTCCCATTTCTATTAATAGAAAAACGAAACATTGTTGTATAAAAATAGATATGAAAGCTCCTTTGTAGACTTTAATACTATTTTCGATACTATCCAGGTGTTGAGTCAAGTTTTATTTATGCGCGAAATTATCGAGGATGGAATTTTATTGACTTAATATCTTCATTAATCTCAGAGTCGTATCAAGGACAAGCTTTCTTAATATCGATAGAGTTGATTAAGCTTAAATACAAGTAAGTATGAGAATAAAACTTCTTATAGCTAAACTAATTTACTTCCAACACATCAGAAACTTGGAATTTGTATTTTTAAGTATCTGATAAGTTCTTTAGATTTCCAAGAAATTAAGCATTAAACTTTTATAATCTAATCTTCATCTATTTGGTTTAACTTCCATTTTGACTGCTAAATAATTATTTTTCTCTTTAATAAGCTAGAAATAGTTCTTTAAATGAATCAAGTAGAAATAATAAAGAAATGACTCTAGGAATGTAGCATTAGACTAGTTTAATCTTAGTCATTTAATTTAAATGTTTATTGTCCAAATAATAAGAAATTAATATATTACATCAATGGTATAATACAAGGGGTTTTGATGCTATATAAGTAATATGAAGCTTGGCTTTATAAGGCTAAATTTTTAAGAAATCAAATTAAATATAATTTTTTTATAAAACATCAAAAAAGATAAGAGAGCATAAAAGTGATACAATGTTGATTGAAGAAGAAATTATCAGAAAACTTTAAAGAAAATAGAGGTAAATAAAGATTAGAAAAAAATACTTTTGTTGTGGAAGCTTGTGACATTTATATTGAAAATGTAAGAAATTCTAGCAGAAAAAACTGAACTATTGAGTTGAAGAAAAAATGAAGAAAGAAGAAGCAAGATTGTATCGCATGTATTGCAGTTCAAGTGAAGAAATTTATAAAAATCAAAAAATATGCGGTAATACAAGAACAGGAAAGGAGAGGGAGTTAAACCTATCCCTAGTTCCCAATCTCGCTAAAATTGGCGATGCCAAAAGCTATTATTTAACAACAGAGAGTATGAATTGCTGTCTTCCAGACAAGGTTGAAATATCTCAAAATGGAAAAATTAAAATTAAACATTATTATTATTTAAAAAAATTAAAATAAAACCAAATTTTATATCAGAAATCTTTTAATTCTCTTCTTTAGAAGCTTTGCCAACCAATACCATTTTGAAAGGATATTTCACAAAATTCTTTATGATTATTCACACAAATTATTCGTAAAATATTATAAAAATTTTGAAAATAAGTAAAATGATATATCTCATTAAATAAATAAATATTTAATTTTTTATATAAAAACAGAATATTTAAAAAATTATATTAAATAGCATAAAAATAATTAGGTTAAAAAAGTAAAAATGTTTAGATATAAAATATTTTAAAATCTGCTAAGCTATAACTGTAAAATATTTATTCATAAAATATAAAAAATTAAATTTATTTTATAATAGAAGATAAAATGAAGAATTTCTAACTAGCAATTATAAAACTTTAAAATGATAAATTCGTATATTATAAGTCTAAAATTTAACAAATACATTTATTAGTATATTTGTAAATTTATAAAAAGCATAATATTTTTAAGGATTAAAATAGTATCTTATTAATCTAAAATTTATAAAATATTAAAAATAATAAATTTGATCTAAGTAAGTATTTATAGACATAATAAAAAATAGAATGTTTATTAAAATATAAAAACTAATAATTTGTTTAATATAGGCAAATAGCATGTAACTTTGCACTCAAATTATTTTTGTAATATAATACATTGTGGAACTTGAAGTAGTTCCTAAATAATGTAAAAATATGTTCTTAAAACTGAGTTATAAAACTAGATAGATATAGATAAAAAGTTTATTAAAAAGTAAAAATTATATTAATAATAGATATAAAAGTTTAAATATTTTGAATATTGGAACATAATTGCATAAGTATGATTGAATGTAATATACAAATTATGTTTAAATTAAGCTTTTTATTTTCTTCAAACACTTAATCAATCTCTTTATTAAAATTAATCTTGAAGAGATACTTTAAAAGTTTCCTTTAATTTCTCCTTTTCCATCTGAGTGATTTATTGAACTTCATTTTATAACTTGAGTATTTCTAATCTTCCCTTATTAGTTCCTTATGCAAGATTTTGATTATTTTATCTAGAAAAACTCTAATGATATACTTCTAATCATATAAGCTATCTAATCTTTGTCCACAAGTATATTTTATTTTTAGAAATTTATCAAAAACTTTAATTTAATTTAATTATTCTTCTTAGACAATCTTTAACTCTCCTAAAAAATGCTTCTAATTTCATATTTTAGGCATATTTGAATCAATAAAATTATAAATATGTTTTTAATTCAAAATTTTAATTTAGTTTGCTACTTTACTTAATATTTAAGAATCTTAATATTGATATGAATTAAATTATTTTTAAAAACATTTAGCGGGATTTCATATTAAGTTTAGAAAAAGAATTAGAAAATAAAAAATTAAATAATTTTTTTACTTATTTATTCAAATATTGAATAGTTTCCATTTAAGAAGAAGTTAAAATTTTAGATTAGTAAAATAATTAGTACTTATATATATATCCATAATCGATGAAAAATAGTAAAAATAAACTAAATAGGCTGATTATAAAAATCTGAGAGTTAGAGAATTTTTTAAGATTTTTAAGATTTTTAACTTTTTATATTTTTAAATGTAAAATTTCTAAGAATAATAATTTTTTTGTTGAATTAGTTTATTTAAAAAGTAAATAAATGGTAGATTTATAAAATTAGTATTTTTAATATTTATCTTAAATATTGTTAAATATAAAGTTTTAAATTATAATATTTTTTAATTTTTTTAATTAATTAATTTATATTTTTTTCTCTTTTAGTAATTCTTTTAAATAATTTAAGTTGATAGTGTCAATTAAATAATTAGTAAATTTTATTTTAATTTTTGAAAAATGAAATTTCTTAAGTTTTGGTTATAATTTAAGTTTGATATTTGAGTAGATTTGGTTAAAATCTAGATTACATAATTGATTATATGTTTGATCTAAAGATGAATATTGAAAATATTAATTTATAATATCATTTAGAATTATATATTTTGTTAATATTTTTTAAATTATATTTAATTAATTATTTTGCATTTACTTTGTTTTTTATAAAATATTAAGAGATTTTATATAAATTATTTTAAATTTTTACAAATAGAAAAATATTAATTTTCCTTATTTTCATTTAAAATATTATTCTTAATAAGAAATCACAATTTTATTAAATATTTTATCTAGAGGATAACAAAATTTCTTATTAGTCTCTAATTAAACCTATAATAGTTAAAGGACTTAGAATATTTGCAAGTACAAGTAAAAAGGAATTTTCTTTTAAGTTTTTATGAATTAATATTACTAAATAAGGAGGCTATAATATATTAAGCACTTGATTTTAAGATAAATAGAGGACTTTAGATATATGAATAATTGACTCTATTGAAGAGCTAGCTTTTCTTGGTTTAATTATATAAAAGAATAATGTTTTCTCTTTACTATTTATTTTATATAATTACCTAAATGTTTTATAGAACTAGTATCATTAATACTTTAAATATATTCTTATACTCACTAAAATAAACTTAGATAAATTAAGACTACATTTTTTACAAAATGTACCTATCAGCTTTCCAAACAAAAGTTAATTACAAAAGATAGTTAATAAAAAGGAATATATAAATATAATTTAAATTTAGCAAAATTATAAATCATCTAAAAATCAAACTTATTTTAATGCCTAACTTTCAAATCATTAACTATCTATATCATCAGATTTCAATCTTTTCTAATCAGATTAATAAATGTATAAAGCAAAACATGTACAATTCTTTATTACCAACACAAACCTATACAATAATAGTACACTAATCAAATGTATTAACAGTAAATCATAATCTCTTAGATTAGTTATATTACCTAATCTAATACTTATATTATCTTACAAACAAACATATTATGCTAAGTTCTTTCATTCAGAAAATAATAATACAAGATATTATAAATATGCTTACTTAAAAGCTTATCATTTTCTAAATATCAAACTACTAATTCTAATAAATAGACTATTAATAGTGCTAACTATATAATATAGATTTGTATAGAATAATAGATTTAAGTTTTTATCTTTAAATTATCTAGAATCATTTAGCTATTATTAATTACAAATTATCATTACTAAAATAACACAAATAATTAATATTACTTTGCTATAAAAACAGAAACTTATCTAAATGTATTTATTATAACTAATCTAATATCTAAATTAAAGAGAAATTTAATTAATAACTAATAAAGCTAAAAGGATAAAATATTAAGTATTTAATAGACATAATTAAAATATTAAAGCTTATTTTAATAATAAAATTAAATATTACTATTTAATAATTGTAAGATTAAATTAGTGATACACCATTTCTAGTTAGATTAAATATTTACTTTCTACTACTTATATTTATTACATTTATATGTTTTGCTTAGAATAAGCATTATAATAAATTATATTAGTTTATTATTTTAAGAGAGACCTTATAAATAAAAAGTTTTAATGAAATAGTAGTAAGAAAGTGGACAAATAAAAGAGTTTATCTTATAAATTCCAAAAATACTTTGTTTTAAATAATTTGATGCTTTTTAATATTTATTTAAGCTAATTAATAAGAAACTTATTTTATTTCATTTTTTATTTAGTAAAAAGCTTAAATAAATAATTTTTTGATTAGATATAAGTGAAAAACAATAATTAATAGCAATAGTTTTTAAAAGAATTGTAATATTTTATTTATCATTTAAAAGGTCTATAAAGAAATAAGGTTTCTTATTAAGAGTCTTCGATTTAAAGTACAAATAAGTAGTAATTAATGGATGCATATTAAAGTTATTATAATAAGGATATAATTCTTCGTTATAAACTTTTGATATAATAATTTATTCTTTCATTTAAAAGTAAAAAGATATAAAATAATTAAAATTGTAAAAGCTTTTACATTATTAGTTTTATATCTTGTCTTGTTTTAAGACAAAAATTTTAAAATCAATGTTTAAGAAATGAGATATTTATAAGTATACTTAATAAATAATTTTATTGTTTAATTGTATTGAAATTAAGTCAGTAAAATTTATTGAGTTATTTAAATTAAATATTTATTAAAATAAGTTATAAAAATTAAAATGGAGAAAAAAGAAAAGCAATTTACTAAAAGTATTTTTTTAAGAAAACTCTTAAGAGCGAGAAGCCAAATTTTAGGGAAAATATCTCTACTTCATTTTAAGTATGAAATTCTGCCTAATTTATGCTACTAAAAGCTAATAAACAAGATCAGTTATGACAAAAGTAAAGGTATTCTTTAATATTTTTTAGACTAAGTCCTTACTGACACTTCAGCTGTGTAATCGGTAGCTATATCAAGTGACCTGAATTGAATTGTAGCAGGTTCTGGATATCCTGAATATTCTATAAATATCTGGAATTTCCAGACAGGTTTTCTCCTAAGAACTATAACGGGACATACTTTATTAGTTTTCTCGGTAGTAATATCCCCAGACTCTAGCTATATCGTATCAGGATCTTCTGACAAAACCATAAAGATCTGAAACTTATAGACTGGTGTTCTCCAAAGAACTTTAACGGGGCATACTTCTGATGTTTTATCGGTAGTAATCTCCTATGACTCTAGATATATTATATCGGGATCTAGTGATACAACTATAAAGATCTGAAATTTCCACAATGGAACTCTCCAAAGAACTATAACGGGACATACTTCTACAGTTAGATCGTTAGTACTCTCCTATTACTCTAAATATATTATATCGGGATCTAGTGATACAACTATAAAGATTTGGAATTTCTAGACTGGTCAGCTTGTGCGAAATCTTACTGGGGATTCAGGTTCTGTTTTATTGGTAATAGTGTCTAAGGATAATAGTTATATCATATCTGGTTCTGGTGACAGTACTATTAAGATATGGGACTTCTCTTCTGGTTAGTGTATTCGTACTCTTTAAGGTCATACAGGTGCTGTACGTAGTATTCAGTTAAGTGTTGATTCAAGTGTTATATTTTCTGGTTCTGATGACAGAACAATCAAGATCTGGAACTTTGATAAGGGTAACTGTATATAGACTTTGTAAGGGCATAAAGGATGAATATATTCTATAGCATTGAGTGTTGATAATAGATGGTTGGTATCGGGAGGATGGGACAAGACAATTAGAAAGTGGAGGATTTTGAGTTGAGTAACTTATGATTTGACTTAATTTAATTTTACGATTAAAGATATAATATATTGGTTGTGTATTTAAATTAATGTTTAATGTTAATAATATTCGTAATTTTATGAAGTGTTTTTTATTTATTTATTTATTAAAATTTGTTATATTCTTAAATATTCTTGGTTTTAAAAAATGGTTGAGTAATATAGGTTATTGAAATTAGTGAGGTATGTTGATTTAAAGTGTTAATGTTTAAAAATATTAAAAATATAATTTTGGTAAAAGAAGACATGAAATAAATTTAAGTTTAATTTTATGCTATAAAATTTTATAGATTAATTTTTAGATTTTGTAAAAATTTCAAGTTGAGTATAAATTATCATTTTTTTTGTGAAGTAGTTATTATTTATAAGGTAAAAGTTAGTTTATAATTTTGATTATTAATTAAAAAATTTAATTAAGTATTTTATTTATTTTTTATGATTGATATTTAATTTTGATTATTAATTAATATTATTTACTAGTATTATTATTATAATTATTATTAATTAATTATTTATTTATTATAATTATAAAATATTAAATTTTATGTTTAAAATTTTTCGTTTCCGATTGGGGAAAATTTTTCTGATTGTATTTTTTTAATTTAATTTTCAATTTTAGAGCTTAAATTTCATGAAAACATCAAATTTGTTTTTGATCAGCGTTTTACACTACTAAAGATTTCTGGGACGGAATTAATTTAATTATTTTGGGATAAAAAATTTTAAAATTGAAATAAATTTTCAAGAAAAAATTTCAAATATAAAAGATTTTTGAGAAAAAAAATAGCAATAATTTTTATATTCGAAATAGAATTTGGAAATCTTTTTGTTGAAATGGTATTTTGCAAAAATAAAAAACATTTTTTTTGTTAGGAAAATTTTTTGATTTGAAGAATTTTTAACAAAATTGTTTTATTTTTGATTTAAAAATATATTTTTGATAAGGTAAATTATATTTTAAATTATAAAATAATTTATTGTTTATTCTTTGGAAAAAATAAAATTTTTATTTTTAATCTTCTTTTCGAGTAAATGAAAAAATTCGCTTTAAAAATTTTTAATGTTATAAAAATTTACTTAAATAAAAAGGATCTCATGAAAAAAGGAGATATAATAAAATAAACCATGAAATCGTGAAAAAATTATCCTTTTTTCTCTCTGAGTTATACGCTACAAAAGATTTTCGGGATGGATAAATCCTTTTCTTAAAGGGATAGAATTTTAAAAGATTTGAAAAGTTTTTTAAATGACTTTTAAGAAGTAAAGATAAAAAATAAATGACAATTTTAAGAAAAAAAAAATAAGTAAAAATTTTTTTCTATAAGAGGGCTTAAAACTAACTTTTTAATAGATATTGTAAATTAAAAAAAATAACAGATCGAAAAGAACTAAAAAATCTCTTTATAAAAATATGATCAATCAAATAGAAAAAATGAGGTACACTACATCTGTAATAATAAATTTTAGGCCAATTTACAAAGAATCTAAAAAAAGTAATTAAACAAGGATCTAAATAATATATCTAACCTAACTATATAAAATATAGAAACAAAAATTTATTAATCAAGTTTAAAAATATTCTGCTTTATTATAATAATTAGAAAAACATTAAAAATCGAAAAGATGAGTAAAAGAAAAGAGCTTACTACGACTAACTATCTGTTTTTAGTTTGCGAAAAGATGTTAATTAGAAGAGAAAAATAAGTTTTTAAGAAAAAATAGCTATATTAAGTATTTTTTCTCTTAAAAATAAGTTCTAATTTGGTAATATTAAAAGGAATAGGTTTAGGTTTCTGATGATTAGGAAGTTGAATATATCTACTATGTATATAGAAAATAGATTTTATTTATTAATGTTGTAATTTCTAATGAAGCTATTTGATTAAAGTTGAAAGGTTTTTTAAAAAATGGATTGACTATTTATGATTAAGAAAGATTTGATAGTAAAGTATATAAATAATTTGAATATATGGAAAATGATAAAAATCTTAAGTTTCTTGTAAATTATCTTATATTTGCATCTAAAATAAGAATAAAATGATATTCTAATATTAAATAATAGGAATTACCAAAATGAAAGTGTAAATAATTAAGAAATCAATATAGTTTTCATTATATCAAAAAAGGTTAAAAGCTTTAATTTTTTGTATTAATTAAAATAATATACAAAGTGTAATTTAATAACTATTATAATTATATCTATATGGGAAATATTTCGTACAATATAAAAAGAAACATATATCTTATCAAGAAATTAAATTAAAATATTTTCATATTCATTTTCTAATTAAATAGTCATTATTTATATTTATCTATTTGATTGATGTTTTAAAGATTGTAATTATATTTATTCATAAAGTATGATATCAACTGAAAATTGCTAGATTATTTAAAGATAAAAACTTAATTCTTAAAACAATTCTTTTATAAGATAAACAGTGATAAGATGGTATTATAGCTTAAAAATAACATTTTTTCTGCAAATTTATTTATAAAAAAAACTTAATTTTATGTGAGATTAATTGAAGATGAGCAAGAATTTGAGGAAATATAAAATAAATAGGTTATAAGATGCAATATATCGTCAAAAATATTTAGAATCTTTTCTGCAAACTTATCTAGAATTCTTTTAGATAGATTAAGATAATCTTGAAGTTTAATATAAATTTATCAAAAATAACATCTAATACAATGCTGATTAAACATTAGGATCCTTTATTCCAGATTCAAGTTATAACAAATATCTCGAGATCTTACTAACAAATATTTAGGCCTAAAAGAGCTAACTCAGTATATAAGAAGCATACATTATATCTGGAAGAATAAACTAATAAGTAACTAATATTCATGAAAAAACGACATTCTGAATGACTTCAATTCTAATTTGTGAAATTTTGAAAAAACAAAAAAGAAACTTTTACTTCTAAATGGAGATTCTAAAGAAATATTTTCACATACTAAGAAAATTAAAAAGCCTAATAAATTAAATTAACTTTAATTAAGAAATCAAAAATAAATCCATTGATTCATGGGAGAATTTATTTTTAAAAAGCATTCTAATCTAACTAAATAATAAATAAATCTTAGTAATTAAAAAATAGATAAAATATAAGATAGTATTTAAGAAATTAAAGATTATCAACTATTTATTAGGATTTTATCTACCATACAACAAATTATAAAGAAATTACGAATGGAAAATCACCTGATTCAGACAGAATAAAAGGTGAATTTCTGAAATATGGTGGATAATATTTGATAATAATTCTTCACTCTTTTCTGAATAATTTGTTAAGATTTGGAAGAATTCCTTAGGAGGTAAATAAATGGGCAGTAATTCCAATACTAAAAAAAGGAAATAAAGATGACTAGAAAAACTGACTACCTGTTTCTCTTATTAATATTATTATAAAACTATATGATAAAGCTTTAACAAAAAGACTATACAATCTGATTTATTAGAGAAATTTGATTCACCCTTCATAAATGGGATTTATAAAAATCAGATAAACAAATAATAAATTTGAATAATATAACAAATAATTGATAACTGTCGGAAATGTGCTAAAGGTAAGCATTTTTACATAAACTCAATTAAAGATAAAATTTATCAAATCTGAATGCATCTAAATTTTAAAGAAACATTAGAAATAATAAAATTTATGATTAGATAATTAACCAATTATTTAAAAGGAACTAGTAATATATTTAGATGTAATGCTACATTAGAAGAAGAATTTTAATTCTCATTGTAGAGAAGTCGTGATCAAGTATTTAGTTGCAATGAAAAAGCTGTTTTTTAACTTATGAGATATAAGAATGTGATTTCTTGGCATTTTAAAACTTTATGCAAACTTTTTACCTAAAGCAGAATATGGAGAGAACTAGTACCATGGTGTATTCAGAGAGGAATAACTTGAGTTTTGAATAGAATTGAGTATGAGAATGATTTCAAGCAATTTAAGCAGCAACATTAATAAGTTATGTTTCATAGATTTAAACTGGTTATCTTTCAAACACATTATGGCAATAAAGTTTTTTAAATTCTATTATAAAATTAAATAAGAAAGTATTGATTTTTCAACATCGACAATAGGCTCTCTTTTCATTACCAACTGAAAAATTTGATTTCAATGCTATGATAAAGTTTAGCAATTATCAGACCTCTATAGACCTGTAGAATTCCAAGATTAGTATAAATTAAAAAATGTTTACTAAATATATAAGAGAACAAAATACAATAATATTTTTATAATACAGCTACTCAAAAGTTTAGGAGAATGAAAAAAGCTAAAATATATACTGAAAAGTTCATAATCTTAACCAAATTTCCAATAAACACTTACATTAAGTTGAACAAAGAATTTAGACAAAAAATTATCAGTATATATAAACTTAGAACCCAATCTTTTAATCCCCGAAAAGATTTTTAAGATCTTCATTATCCTATTGATAATCCCTACTGTATATGTGGAGAGTATGGTACAGCACGTTTTTAAATATATATACTATTCTAATATAAGAGATTGACTATCGTAAAAGATTGAGAATTATGACTTAAGACGCTTTATAATATATGATTAAATACTTATAAAATAGTTTCCAAAGTCTTATTTGGGATATTTAGATTTCTAAATAAAAGTATAAGAAACTTATATCAAGAAGATTAGAATGATTAGAAATGGAAAAAGTAAAAAAGGAAAATATAAAAGAGAGACTATAACAAGAGTAATTTAAAATTGATGAGATCAAGATTATAATTAAAGAGCATTAAAAACATTTACTAATGTCTATAATTGAAGCAATTCATGCAGTTATAGATGTCAAAAACTGTTTTAATTTAAAATTGAAATAAACAGATTCATACAATAACTCTTTTATTAAAGTGAAATATTATTACTAAATAGCTTTAATTTATAGCATTTATTTTTATAAATAAATATTAAAATTTAAGTTCTAAAAACTAATTAAATTGCTAAGCCATGAACTCTTAACTATAATTAATAAAACATAGATAATATAAAGGAAGAAATATTTTAAAGGAATTGAAGTGCTAAGTAAACCAAAGGAAACTTTAGCTTTATTACTTTAATAATATAAAATTCTAAATGATAGCAAGTTAAAAATAATCCTTTATAATAGTAAGATATTAATATTAAAAATACTATATCAAAAATCTAAAATAATTAAATAATTATATGCTAGAATTAATTATCTTTGTATAATTAAAAATTAATAAAGAGGAAGCTTTTCATAATTTTGATATGAATTTAAATAATTGGTTAACAATAAGCATTTGATTACTAGATTATAAAAATATAAAAATTCTCATTTGATAATTAATGTCTACAATAATTAAAACAATAATTTAGTTAATTAAAAAGTAAATATAGTTAAACATATCTTTAGAGATAACTGTATAAAATAAAATTAATAAAGAATTATCAATAATTATAAATTTAATGAATGTATAATTTTTAGTTCTAAATAATATAAGTAATTATAATAATAATCTTAACTAACTTTTATTATAAGTTAAGTATAAATTATTAATTTATATATCAAAATTTAATTAAACATAATTATGTAAAATTAATTATTTTATAATTGTCAGCTTAAAGAAATTTAAATATAAGCCATTATTATTAATTTGCTAATAATAAGAAAATTATACTTACATATTTAACTATAATTAAATTACTTTATTTTTTTAAAAACATATTTTAACTAAAACTATCCTTTAAAATTGTAAATGCTAAAAGATTAATTTTTATTTATCATTTTTATTATTTATATCAACAATTATATTAGAAAATTTTCATATTTTAGCTTAAAATAATAAAATAAATGATAATTATTAAAATTATTTATTTTCATTTTTAAAAATTAATCATTTCAAAATCTTATTTACTATTTCTAAATTTATATCATAAATCATAATAATCAACTATAACAGTTTAAATATTCAGACATAATTGCATAATTATTGCCATTTAACCAGCCAAATTACGCTAAATTTCAAACTTTCTATATTTCATGCTTCTCTTTCACTCTCATCTTGATAAACAATTTTTAAGCTAAATCTGTTTATGGGTTTTTAATATAATCTATTTTCTTTTCACTCTAGTTCTTAAAATCTTTAATGGACTTCTAAATATTATTGATGAAATATTTTTATGTACTTATCTAATTTAATTATCTTATCTTTTTAAACTATTTATTAAATTGAATGAAATAAAAACAGTTAAAAGTAAAAAAATAATATTATTTCTGTTAATTTAAAGTATCACTATTTATCTGATCTTTAGAATTAAAATATACAACTTTAATAAAATAATGACCTATCAAATGCAATTCAAAATTAAGCAATTAAATTCGTTTAATGAAATTTAAATTTTTTTAGGTATAAAAGTACTTAAATAGGATATATAAAGACTAATAGATAAGAACTATTTATTAAATGAAAATTTAGATAGTACAAAAACAAAATATGAATTAAAAAATAAACCTTAAAAAATTACTAAGAATCATCAAAAGCATATTATAAAGCATATATTAATAAAATTCATTAGAAATACAAAAAAATAAAAAATAAAATTAGTTACTAAAATTTGACTTATAATATTATTAGGAAAAGCTATTGAAAAAATAATTAAATATTATAACAGATAAAAAATAACCTATTAATAATTTTAAAGTAGAAGATTAAAATTAACAGTTTTCATTAGATAATGTTACTTATAAATAATATCTTTCTTTAGTAAAACATAATTAATAACTACTTTAGAAAATTTTTCAATAAAAATTTGAGAAGAATTAGTTTTCATTAATCCAAATAGTAAATAATAGTTCATGAATAATCAGTATAAAAAACTTATGTCAATTCTAAAGAGATAACTGTTTAAATAGATTTAATAATAAAATGTATTGAATAAAGAACTTAAACTAACAATAGAATTTTTATAAATTAAGAAGCGTAAACGCAATAGATAAAATTAGAAATGGATCAAACATAAACTGAAGAATCATTATTATATTAAGAATAGGAATATTTAAAATAATAAATTTCATTCTACTAATAGTAATTTTCTGGATAACAACACATTTGGTAACTACTTTAAGAAGTTTGATAATCAAAAACTAATATTGAACTTGAATTAAACTATATTTTTAATTATAATTATTAACTGAAATCTTAAAATTAAAAAGTAACTGATTAAGTATAAATATTATAAAGCTAACTTGAAATTTTTAACTTTGAATGAAAAAAGAAATATTCTTAGAAATCGGATTTATGTAATAATCTTTAATAGAATCTATAACTTAAAGAATTGGATTATTAAAGCATATTAAGTTAATTAAATTTGTAAAAAAATAAGTATATCCAAGAATTTAAAGATGCTTTCAGATAAACAAAAATACATTAACTATAGAATTATTACACACAGGTTGAAATATAATTCAGTGATTAAAAAATTCAAACAATTATTTTGACTTTAGATACGGCTACTAGAACAGACATACTACATTTGGATTAAATTTCCTAGTGCGACTTTATTGATTCTAAATACATAATAAATAATATGATCAACTAAATGAGCAACTAATCAATTAAATCAAAGCTTTTGATAAAGTTGCATCAGAAAAATGTACTTTAATGGAAAATCTGAAATAGAGCCAAATTTTTAAGTAGTAAATTTTTTCCAATTTAACATTTCTATCCATAAAATTCTGTGAATAATCTTTTTAAATTTTCAACAACTCTCATTCATAAAATCTAAAATAGAATACTCAAGAAAATATTTGGAATAAGATTCTATAAATTAACTAAAGAGAAAATATCCAGATCCATATTTTCCATCTACTAAATAACATATCAATAAATGGAAGAAAATTAGGCTTTTATAAAAAATTACAATGTCAATTCAAAATAGTTAAGAGACTTTATATTATCTAACTTTTGAAGAAGAATTAATTTCTAAACTATAATTTAAAACAGATACGTTGTACTTGACTAAGAACTTGATAAACTTGATAAAGGATAGATTGACAGTCAAGTAGTTAAAATTATATTGATAAGAGATTATTAAAGATATATAGCAGAAAATATCTCTATATTATAATTTAATTTTATAACTAAAATAAATAACATTAAAAAATACGTTCATCTTGAAATGAGGGGACAAAAAATGAAATTTTAATTTATGAACCTGAGTAAAAAGGAGGCTCTTAACTAAATCAACAAGGAAAACAAATTATTTTAGATCAAGATAATCACTAAAAAAGAAGTAGCATCAATCAAATTAAGATTGGATATGTCAACATAAATGGATTAGCAAGTAAACTATATAAAATAGAAGAATTCATAAGAGAAAATAGTATTGACATTTTTCAATTAATGAAACTTGGTAAAAACAAGATTTCCATCCAATATTAATATAAGGTTATAGGACTTATTACAAAAATTCAGGAAAAGGAGGAGGTGTATGTCTCGTTATTAAAGAAGAACTCAGTAGTACTGAAGAAACTAATATAATTGATGTATCCTAGAATCGATTTATCATAGCCAAACTAGATAATATATTTATTACGTCCTGTTACATGCCAGATAATAGCTAAAATGAGAACATAAAAGACCAAGCATATGACTATATTAATTTGCTACTTAATCAATTCCCAAATGACCCACATATTCTAATGGGAGATTTCAATGCTCCTCTATAAGATTATGGAGATAATCCTAATAATGACTATGATAATACAAACAGATTCTAGGAATTTCTTATTCAGAAGTATCTTGAAATAATAAATAATATGAACAGCAACACTTGCATACATAAAAGAACAAGTTTTATGTATTGCAATGACTATATTGTAATAAACAATCACCTGAATATTAATCAATTTGAAAACTTCTAGGCTTATTATAACTAACTATTTACTGATCACATACCAATTACGGTAAATTTTCTCTTCAACACAATTCTCTATTAGGACATAATTACCTAAAGAAAATATAAAATTAGCAGGCTACAAGACCCTATTGACAGTTAAAAATATTAAGAATCTTTTTTTGAAACTATAATGAATTTTTTTAATCTGATAGGAATAATTTAGAGGATTAATACTCATGTATTAAACGCAATATATAATATAATGCAGATGAAATATTAGGCTCATTTATTCCAGACCCTAAATATAATAAACTTACAAAAGACCTCATAAAGAAGTATATTAAAGCTAAAAGAGCTAATTAAGTATATAAAGAAACTCACGTGTAGCTAGGAAGAATTAATTAATAAGTAATTCCCTTTTTAAGAACAATTGGTAAGAAGGATATTAATATAGAGATTAAGTAACAAGACTAGCTGAATGTTACGAAATAGATATTAATAATTAGGAATATAATAGTAGCTTTAATACTTTTAAAAAATATATTAAAAGTAAGATTCAACATTAATTTTACGAAGTAACTATTAAAAGACTAAAAAGGAGGCCCACTGCAAAGTTATTTATAGAATAATTAGAATAATAATAATAATTCCCGTAAATTACCTATCCAATACTAAATAAATAGTATCGAAAAGAAATAATTAGTATAAACAAACTCAGAACCTAAAGTTACAACTTTCGCAAGGATCTTTAAGACAGACATTATTTAGTTGAGAATTCCCATTATATGTGTTTTATAATTGAATTTAAAAATCTTTTTACCATAATGTGATTGAAAGATAACCAGTTTAAATATATGAAACGTAACTTATTAATGTTGAAGTTGCTGCTTAAAATGCTTTCTTTAAATCATTCTCATACTTGATTCAATTCTATTCAAAACTCAAATTATTCCTTTCTGAATACACCATGGTACTACCTCTACTCCATATTCGTAGTGTAAAAATTCTGCATAAAGTTTTAAAATGTCAAGTAATCACATTCTTATGTCAATTAGTTGAATATCAGCTTTTTTCATTGCAGCTAAATATTTGATCGCGACTTCTCTACAATTAGGATTATAATTCTTCTTCTGATGTAGCATTACATCTAAATATGTTACTTTTTCTTTTTAAATAATTGGTTAATTATCTAATCATAAATTTAAATTTTATTATTTATAATGTTCTTTAAAATTTAGATGCATTCAGATTTGATAACATTGATCTTAAAGTGATTTTATGTAAAAATCTTACTTACTTCATTTATTAACTCCTTCAAGCACTTTGCAGTTTTGGAAAGAAGAATCAGATCATCTGCTCATCGTCTGCATGCGAAGCTAATACTCCAACCCTGGCATTTGAATCCCAAATAGGTACTTTTATTTTCCAAATATCTAATTATTATGTCATAATATAACGACGCTAAAACTGGTCCATGCGAACTTCCTTACATAACTCCATTGTTGTATTATAATCAAATGAAAGTCTTCTTTCTATTGAGTCAAACATTTTTCCAACATCTATTAGTGTTGCTTTCAATTTAGTCTTACCTTTAACAAGTTTCCGATAGCTATCAATTATTTGTTATATTATTCAAATTTATTATTTGTTTATCTGATTTTTATAAATCCCATTTATGAAGGGTGAATCAAATTTCTCTAATAAATCAGATTGTATAGTCTTTTTGTTAAAGCTTTATCATATAGTTTTATAATAATATTAATAAGAGAAACAGGTAGTCAGTTTTTCTAGTCATCTTTATTTCCTTTTTTAAGTATTGGAATTACTGCCCATTTATTTACCTCCTAAGGAATTCTTCCAAATCTTAACAAATTATTCAGAAAAGAGTGAAGAATTATTATCAAATATTATCCACCATATTTCAGAAATTCACCTTTTATTCTGTCTGAATCAGCTGATTTTCCATTCGTAATTTCTTTATAATTTCTTGTATGGTAGATAAAATCCTAATAAATAGTTGATAATCTTTAATTTCTTAAATACTATCTTATATTTTATCTATTTTTTAATTACTAAGATTTATTTATTATTTAGTTAGATTAGAATGCTTTTTAAAAATAAATTCTCCCATGAATCAATGGATTTATTTTTGATTTCTTAATTAAAGTTCATTTAATTTATTAGGCTTTTTAATTTTCTTAGTATGTGAAAATATTTCTTTAGAATCTCCATTTAGAAGTAAAAGTTTCTTTTTTGTTTTTTCAAAATTTCACAAATTAGAATTGAAGTCATTCAGAATGTCGTTTTTTCATGAATATTAGTTACTTATTAGTTTATTCTTCCAGATATAATGTATGCTTCTTATATACTGAGTTAGCTCTTTTAGGCCTAAATATTTGTTAGTAAGATCTCGAGATATTTGTTATAACTTGAATCTGGAATAAAGGATCCTAATGTTTAATCAGCATTGTATTAGATGTTATTTTTGATAAATTTATATTAAACTTCAAGATTATCTTAATCTATCTAAAAGAATTCTAGATAAGTTTGCAGAAAAGATTCTAAATATTTTTGACGATACATTGCATCTTATAACCTATTTATTTTATATTTCCTCAAATTCTTGCTCATCTTCAATTAATCTCACATAAAATTAAGTTTTTTTTATAAATAAATTTGCAGAAAAAATGTTATTTTTAAGCTATAATATCATCTTATCACTGTTTATCTTATAAAAGAATTGTTTTAAGAATTAAGTTTTTATCTTTAAATAATCTAGCAATTTTCAGTTGATATCATACTTTATGAATAAATATAATTACAATCTTTAAAACATCAATCAAATAGATAAATATAAATAATGACTATTTAATTAGAAAATGAATATGAAAATATTTTAATTTAATTTCTTGATAAGATATATGTTTCTTTTTATATTGTACGAAATATTTCCCATATAGATATAATTATAATAGTTATTAAATTACACTTTGTATATTATTTTAATTAATACAAAAAATTAAAGCTTTTAACCTTTTTTGATATAATGAAAACTATATTGATTTCTTAATTATTTACACTTTCATTTTGGTAATTCCTATTATTTAATATTAGAATATCATTTTATTCTTATTTTAGATGCAAATATAAGATAATTTACAAGAAACTTAAGATTTTTATCATTTTCCATATATTCAAATTATTTATATACTTTACTACCAAATCTTTCTTAATCATAAATAGTCAATCCATTTTTTAAAAAACCTTTCAACTTTAATCAAATAGCTTCATTAGAAATTACAACATTAATAAATAAAATCTATTTTCTATATACATAGTAGATATATTCAACTTCCTAATCATCAGAAACCTAAACCTATTCCTTTTAATATTACCAAATTAGAACTTATTTTTAAGAGAAAAAATACTTAATATAGCTATTTTTTCTTAAAAACTTATTTTTCTCTTCTAATTAACATCTTTTCGCAAACTAAAAACAGATAGTTAGTCGTAGTAAGCTCTTTTCTTTTACTCATCTTTTCGATTTTTAATGTTTTTCTAATTATTATAATAAAGCAGAATATTTTTAAACTTGATTAATAAATTTTTGTTTCTATATTTTATATAGTTAGGTTAGATATATTATTTAGATCCTTGTTTAATTACTTTTTTTAGATTCTTTGTAAATTGGCCTAAAATTTATTATTACAGATGTAGTGTACCTCATTTTTTCTATTTGATTGATCATATTTTTATAAAGAGATTTTTTAGTTCTTTTCGATCTGTTATTTTTTTTAATTTACAATATCTATTAAAAAGTTAGTTTTAAGCCCTCTTATAGAAAAAAATTTTTACTTATTTTTTTTTTCTTAAAATTGTCATTTATTTTTTATCTTTACTTCTTAAAAGTCATTTAAAAAACTTTTCAAATCTTTTAAAATTCTATCCCTTTAAGAAAAGGATTTATCCATCCCGAAAATCTTTTGTAGCGTATAACTCAGAGAGAAAAAAGGATAATTTTTTCACGATTTCATGGTTTATTTTATTATATCTCCTTTTTTCATGAGATCCTTTTTATTTAAGTAAATTTTTATAACATTAAAAATTTTTAAAGCGAATTTTTTCATTTACTCGAAAAGAAGATTAAAAATAAAAATTTTATTTTTTCCAAAGAATAAACAATAAATTATTTTATAATTTAAAATATAATTTACCTTATCAAAAATATATTTTTAAATCAAAAATAAAACAATTTTGTTAAAAATTCTTCAAATCAAAAAATTTTCCTAACAAAAAAAATGTTTTTTATTTTTACAAAATACCATTTCAACAAAAAGATTTCCAAATTCTATTTCGAATATAAAAATTATTGCTATTTTTTTTCTCAAAAATCTTTTATATTTGAAATTTTTTCTTGAAAATTTTTTTCAATTTTAAAATTTTTTATCCCAAAATAATTAAATTAATTCCGTCCCAGAAATCTTTAGTAGTGTAAAACGCTGATCAAAAACAAATTTGATGTTTTCATGAAATTTAAGCTCTAAAATTGAAAGATAAATAAAAAATTTACCATCACAAAAAAAAATTCTAATTAGAAACGTAACATGTTGAACATAAAAATTAAAATTTAATAATAATAATAAATAATAATAATTAATAATTATTATAATAATTAATAATAAAAAACGAAATTTAATTTAAAATAAAATAAAATACTTAATTAAATTTTTTAACTGATGAGATATAAGAATGTAACTCCTTGACATTTTAAAACTTTATGTAGACTTTTTACATTACCTAAAGCAGAATATGGAGGAGACTTAGTACCATGAAGTATTCAAAAAGGAGTAACTGGAGTTTTGAACAGTATAGAATCAAGCATGAGATTAATTTCAAGAAAAGCTTTTTAAGTAGCAACTTCAACATTTAATGAATCATGTTATATAGACCTGAATTGATTACCCTTTAAGCACATTATGGCTATAAAATTCTTCAGATTCTACCATAAAATTAAATAAGAAAGTACTGATTTTCCAAGATCAACAATAGGCTCTCTTTTCATTAATATATGGAAAAAAGGATTTCAATACTACGATTAAGTGTAGCAATTATCAGACCTTTATAATATCGATCTGCAGAATTAATAGAATAATACCAATCTTAAAACTTTTAATAAACATATAAGAGAAAAAATACAGCAATATTTCTACAAAGTAGCTACTAAAAAATTTATGAGGATGAAAACAGCTAAAGTATATACTGAATAATTTGGTAATCTTTAACAATTTCCACAAATTACTTATACTAAATTAAACAAATAGTATAGACGAGAAATTATCATTATATATAGACTTAGAACCTAAACTTATAATTTCCGTAAGGATTTTTAAGATCGTCATTACCTCATTGATAATCCCTTTTGTATGTGTGGAGAGTATGAAACTTTCGAGCATATCTTTAAATGTGTGTACTATTCTAATATAATGAATTGATTATTGGAAAAGATCGGAAATTATGACTTAAGGCGCCTTATACTATACGATCAAGAATATCTAAACTCATTTTCAAGGTCTAAATTGGAGTATTTAGACTTATAGATCAAAATATTTCATAAGAAGCTAATGACAAAAAGACTTGAGATTCTAGAAATGGAGAAAGCAAAAAAGGAAGAAGCTAAAGATGAATAGAAAGAAGAATTAATTAAAGAAAAATGATGAAATATAAATAAGATTAAAAAACAATTTAAAAATATTTACTAACGTCTATAATTGAAAGATGCAATTTTTCAATTAAAGACGTCAAAAAACTCTTTTAGTTTAAATTTAAATTTAAATAATTTTGGTTTTCTTTCTTTAATATTTAAACTTCTTCATGTAGACTACGGATAGATTTCATAAGTTATTCTATTATTAGCTATTCATCATTTTTTCTATTTCTACATTATTTTTTAGTTACCACTCTTTATTTAGTTGATTGCTCGTGGTTATGGGAGTGAAAGTCTAGCTTTTTTTAGTAAGTTTCTGTTGATTTAATTTCTTTTTCAATTTAAGATTATTTTTAGTTTTCAAAATTTGGAGGTAAAGAGCCTACGAAAATTATTATGTTATTAAAGAAGACTTGGTAGAAGAGAATTAGAAGTCTCCATTTTTTTTCTTTTTCTATGGAGCTGGAAAAAACCCTTCTTGATACCCGGGCTCAAATCCTAGAATTTATTTTTTATCAAATTTATAAGAATAAAAATGCCTTACGTGGGACTTGAACCCACTAGATTAAGAGTCTGACGGTCGTTAGATCAATTCCTTAAATCTATATTGAAAAAATCCTTTCTCTGAGTTTATTCACATTGCAATATTTTTCAGGCTAAATTATATCTATAAATTTGAGCCAGTTTTTTTATATAGATCACTTTTATTTCATGGATATGAATGCTTTTTTTAAAGAGGAATCGAATTTTTTTATTTCGATTTTTTCATTTTTTGTTCTGACTTTTTTCTTTCTTCCTGGTTTTTTTATTATTTTATTTGTGATTAATTTAATTGTTTTTAATATATTTTTTTATCTTGCAATCAAATTTATTGTTATGTTTCCCAAGTTATCTTTAAAATAGTTATGATCGTTCGCAGTTATAATCTTTTTCGAAAGACTTATTCTTAATTTTCATGGTTTGAGTAAAGAATTTTTAAAAGCTTTTTTTAAGATAATTTAAACCGATTATATCTTATTATTTAAATTGTATTAAAAAGACGAAAAGAAAGTACGTAACTTACTTGATATCTGCATCTCAGATCGTCAAAAGCATATAGTTTGGCTAAATCCAAAAATTTTTTAGATGAATCAGCATAAATCGGTGAGTAAGTGAAGAGATACATAAAATTAATGTTTTAATCTTGATGTAATAAATTAGACGTGATATTAGAAATGATAGGCATGATTGTTTAGTATAAAGAGGCTTAATTTATAAAGGGATATAGAAATTCTAGTTATGCAATTATTTTTGAAAGAGTTAATGTAATATTAGTAGTAATAATTTATGTAAAGTTATATGCAAGATTTTACTGTAGTTATTTTAATTTTAGTAATAGCTTTTGCTTTTAAAAAACTCAGAGCATGCAAACTAAATTAATGCTTATTATCAATCAAAAAATTTACCATTCAATTCAAACATTTATTAATTTTATTATTCATAGCATCTCGTAAATTAAACTATCGCAAGTTTTTATTAATTCACACTTTTTTACGCACAAATCTATAGAAATGTCTTACATCATAATGAGTCAAGTAATCACAAAAAGATTTAGCTGTGATTAGAAAATATTATGTTAAAATCTTCCAACTAGAATTAAATAACCTTATGATAAAGTAAATCAGCAATTAATTTATGTGATAGAAATAAGAGTAAAAGCAAGTAAGTGCTAAATTTAAAAAATATTAAAATCTTACCTATTGAATTCTTAACTTTTAGTTTCTACTAAAAGAGAAATTAAGATTGTGAACTGATGATAGTTTGAACAATATCTTTTTAAAATGGATTAAAGAATTATTTTTAGTGTTCCTCTTTAATTGCTTTATTTTTTTATAGCTATAGATTACTTTAATCTCTTACTGATAGTTTTTAGTTTCGTTATTTGTTCGATATGATAACCCTTAAATAAGCTTAGACCAGATTTCTTATTTCTCATATAAGGTTCTCTAGCTTTAAGCCTTGTGGGAATTTATGTTTTCTTGTAAGGATTTATAAAGTTCAATCAATATTATTTAATGCTACATTTCTTATCTTATTATAAGGAAAAATAAGTTTAATTAGATCTTTAAGTATTAATTAGATTAGGTAGGATATCTTACCCTATTTATAGAGTTATATAGTATATTGTACAAATATAGGTAATAATCTATCACTATTATTTTAAATTTGAATTTATCTCATTTCTAATTAAAACTATCATTAGATTAAATGTTCAGTTTAGCTTTAGCATAGATATTATTAATATTATTTATTCTAAGTGTTTTCTCACTTAAAACGTTTAAGTTGCAATACAAATAAGCAATGTTTTATTTTCGATATTTCATATCGAGTAATATTACTAAAGCTGATGTTATCTAGTTAATTTGTGAAACAATGTTATGAACAGATAGTTTCAAAATTTAGTTTTAGCATTTAAATTCTTTTTTTCATTATTAGTGAAAAATAACCTCTTTTATATAAAAGTAATTACGATGCTTTATTTTTTTATTTTGTTGAAGAGTTTACAGAAACTAAAACCCATAATATGTTTGAAGAAAAAAGTTAATTTTAAATACCATTAATAGTTAAAAGTACCAATAGTGTCTTTGTCTACTATTAGAAACTACTTAACCATCTTTCCAATTAATTTCCTAAAATACTTGGAAAAATTAATGACTTATTACTAAATACTAGAGCTAATAATTTATCCTTAATATCAATCAGAATAGATCTACAAATCTAAAGTTTAACAGGATTTTACTAAGAAAAAGGCGGTAAATATTTGGAAAAAGCAGATAGGGATAATAAGAGGCAGAGGAATACAAAAAATCAATTTGTAGAAATATATGTGAAGAGAAGAAGGAGGGAAGAAGCAAGTCGAGAAAAGAGACATAGTATTAGTAAACTTAAATAAGATGAAATATCGATTCAAATTAGAAGCTTTTATTTTAACATTTTTATTAAAGAGAGATATTATAATATTAGCTGCTAAAAGACTCATTCTTGAAATTATTTCCTTATTACTTAAATTTTAATCTAAATCCTAGAACTTTCTTTTAAATACTTCAAAAGATTAGATTACTTTCATATTTTTCTTTTAAAACTATCAAAATTTCTGCTCTGAAGTTGAAAATACCAATAAATAACAATTTTATATCTCTGCAATAAAAGCAGCTTGTTCGTGTAACCATTTAATTGAATGCAAGGTCTTAACAAAGTAATCTCAGATTAATCTATTGATATAGAAGTAGTTTGAGATCAAATTTTTAAAGTTATAACGACAATAAAAGTTCGAATTGTGTATAAAGCAAGGCAGAAGTTATTTTTATAAAAGGATTACTAAATAAACAATGACTAGACATTTATCTAAAATGTAGATTATATGATAACAGTATTGAAAATACTACGTATAATATATAAAGGGAATAAGTGCTATCATAGAAGTTTAAAATTAAATTATTTATTTTTAAAAGTAAAAGAACGAAGTTAATCTAGCCAAAAGTATATGAATTACCCACAAATAGAGAATAAGAAATAATATTTATAAATAAGTGATATTAATAAAAATTTGTTATTATTGTCTATAAGAATCTAAAACTTAACATTGTGCAAGTTAATTATTCTGAAAATTGAACCTCATATTTTAGAAAAGACTTATATAAAAAAGGATTTATAAACCTTTGTGAAGAATCTATATCTTAACAATGAGTTGATATTTAAAAGTTGTCTTCATAATTTATGTTTATATAGGGACTTCTTTACAATTCAAGATCTTTTTCAAACTAAAGTTCATAGAAGATTACTAAAAATACAGGGATTAAAAATATGTTTAACACATTTCTAAAACATTAAAAATTTATTATTAGTCGTAGATTGACTAAAAAAATACTATATAACCTTCAAATATTTTAAAGATCTTAAAATTTCGTAACTTTATCCATAATTCTAAAATTCTAAGTTTTTAAAGTGTAGAAAGTTTAAAATATTAATTTTGAAGTATTTCTTGTTTATCATTTTTATTAGCTTCCCTCTAATGCTTCTCATTCTTTCATTATAATTGTAATGTTCTCATTTTTGATTCTCTTCTGTATCTTTGTTGAAGTAATCTAAATAAAGATATATTTCCTTTAGCATTTAATGTTTTATTATGATTATAAATTAGTTAGTGATTTATCTAATAATTTTTGGAATAATTTAATTTATTAAAATGATTATTAATTTGCTTGATTGTTTCTAAATACTATTTAAATTTTAATCTTTTATAAATTATTTAATCAAAATAATATTATCATCTTATTTAAAAATAAGAGGTTTATTAAATAATAATAATGAGACTTAAGTTTAGATAAAGAGAATTAGTATGATTTAAAGAATAAGGAAGATAATAATTAGTAGAGTATTAAACTAAAAGTATTTCTATTATTAGAGTATTAATATATCTTTAATTTTATATTTATCTTAATTAAATTAAAGAAAACTTCCTATTTCACTTTAATTAAAAAATGTAAAATCATTAACTGGGACCAATCAAAGTTTTAATTCCTTTGAAATTTTAATTAAAATCTTATCTGCATCATAACTAACTGAGAAACTATTCGGAAAAAGAAAGTTTAAGTCATAAATCTAAAGAAATTAATAGATATTAGAAAGTTAAAATCTTAAGACTTTAAGGATTTACTGAAGCTATTGGAAGCTATTTTAATTTGAAAATGAAAAAGAATTAATTAAGTAGAATAAGTATAAAGTGCTAAAAATATTCGATAAAACAAAATCTAAGATGTTTAAATAAATAGAAAGTGCTATAATCATTTTTAATTTTAATTAGAGATACAGAGGAATTATCATAAAAAGAAAATAAATAATTCATTAAATAATTGAAAAATTAGCAAAAATAAATAAATTAAGCTAACTTAAGACCATAAAATGAGATACAGCCTTCAATTCTATAAATAGAAAGATAAAAATAGAATTAAAAAAAAGATATTTAATGTAAGAGGGGGTATAGGAAATAAGAAATAGAAAAAGACAGCTAAATTAAATCAATCTAGAAAGCCAATTTTAATTTTCTCTAGTAAAATTTTGTTAGCATGTACTGATAGAAAGTGACTGAAGGATTTTTAACAATGATTTCACAAAATTATTTAAGATATCTTAAGTTTAAATTAGGATTATAAAACTTACCTTTAGATCTTGCAAAAACTGAAGAAATGTAAAAAGATAAATGCCAGAATATAAATTTTTAATTTAACTATATTTAATTTATCATTCTTAGCAATCTTTAAAAATAAATCTTATAAATAATAGATAAAAGAAGCACTAAATAATCCATAACTACTAAATGCATTTAATTATAAGGAAATGTCTATAGCTAAAATATAAAGTATTATAACTAAATAAAGGAATTTAATAATAAAACTAAAGTTAAAATAATAGCATTAGTAAGCTTATATATGTAATTTAACTAAGGCTTAATAACTATTATTAAGAAGCTTAGTAATTTAAAATTAACTAATAAATTAAATATTTCTTTCTTAAGTTAATCTTAATCAATAGATATCTTTATTACTATCATTTCTATTTATTAGCATATTATTTATTTTTCTTATTAAACCACATTTCCATTAAAATAATTGAATAAATTACATTAGCTGATAGCTATCTTAAAATATTAGAAAGATACTAAAGATTTTAAAATAAAATATATGAAATACTGTGCTTGATACACAGCTAGAATAATTAAATAAAATAATTATAGATATAATCACTAATATACCAAACAATTATTAATTCTTTAGCATCAAAGTAATTAAATAGTGTCTTAAATTTGGATCTGAGATTGATTAATAGAAGCTACAGTTAGATCTTAATTATTTATGTGGTTGGGTCATAAGAAAGAATTAAAATAAAACTTAGAATATTTAAACCTAACTGGTGACTATTATTTCTATAGAGCTAAGATCTTCCTCTAACTTTAAGAATCTTTTTTATTTAAATATATTGATATATTTAAATAGCTTTAATTATCTCTTAACTTTAATTTACTCTATCAATTTGCTTTAGATGTAATCTAGCTTAATAACTTTTTTAATTCTAGTTAATTTGAAAATTCGAAAATCAAATAAAATGGATAATATTCAAATTACAACATAGAAACACTAACCTATATCAAAAAGGAAAGATTAGCAAATATTTAGAAAATAAAGAAGAGATGAAAGATTAATCTTTCTATTTAAAATAATTAAATTGATAGAGGATTCTTATTCTAAAGTCCATCTGATAGTTATGCAATTAAAATACTAGAAAGACCCAATCTAAGTAAAAAGAGTTGGAGCTAAAATAGAATTAGGAAATCAAGAGATGTCTTCAGCGTATTTGTTTCTGTTAATCAAAGATTAAATTACCTTTGATCTCCAAGAAAAAAAGGAATTTCCTTAAAACTATAATATTTATAGTAATAAAGAGTAGCAAAAGACATTAATTCTGGAACTATAGTTCAATCAAAAAATAAGTAAAGGCAAAAAATGATAAGATCTGAAGATTCTAATCAGAGTAGAACAAGTTCCTTGACTTAAAGATGTGCTAATCTTAGTAAAAATTGAAATATGCCCAAGATTTTTTCAAACTTGAAGTTGTTTTAGGAAGAATCTGAATTTTTCATAACAGTCAAAGTTTCAAAAAGCACTAAGGTTTCTCGCAAATACTAAATTAAACTGAGTCACATTTAGTTCTTAAAAAGTAGAGTTTATGCATATCTTATAACTAAAGAATACAGTAAGTATTATTTATTTAGATGCTAGAAAAATCCTTTTTATTATAGAACATGCCAAGCTTTTAGATCTTAAAAGTTCAAATGACTTAATTCAATAGCAAGCTGAAAAAAATAGCAGATATTCAATCTAAAAAGCAATTATGAGGTTTAAAGCAGATTCTAAGAGATAATTATTACTTGGCAGCTAAATTTTAAGTACCTATAAATAGATATTAGAAATGAAGCTTTTTCTTTTAACAAGCTCGACTTCAAGTGTTCTTAATTCCTCACAATTAATTTTGGAATTTGTAAGATAATATATAGAGTCCAGCTCTAATTAATAAAGTAGAGAAAGCTTAGCAAGTACTAGAGATAGTAATACTTGAAAGGAAAATTATAGGCATAAGTGAAAATTATAAGTTTCCTAGTCAATTCTGAAGAATTAAAAAAGCAAATTCATGGAATTGAGTGCTAGGAAGAATAGCGATAGTATTTAAAAAGTTAGGTTGATTACTTTAGAACATTTACCGACTGAAAATAGCCCATATATAAATATGAAGAAGACACTGTAGTTTCCTAAATAAACTTTAGAAGCATCTGGATTATTTATTTAGCATAAAAAATAAACTTCTCCTAAATAATATTGAGTAATCAGTAGCTCTAATTGTGCACCCAAAAATTAAAGTAGACTGAATTGGAACTTTTAGCATTCAAACTTAAATGAACGTTAAGTTTCTGTAATTCTTAGAAGCTTTGATTTCAGATTATTCAGAAATAAAATTAAGAAAAATTGTAGAAAACTACTTTAAATAACTTAGTTGGGTTTGGGAGTTTATCTGATAAAAGATATCTGAAACTATATTAGAAAAAGATATAAATGTCTACAAAATTTCACTTAAAGAAAAATTCACAGTTCCTAATATATCTTGCTAAAAAATCTAAATAAAATACTCAGTTTATTATAAGAATATTCTGGCTAGGTGGAAGCTTGCCATTTAGTACAAATTAAATAAAGATTGTAGAAAAATTCACTAAATTTAAGCAAAAAATAATAATAAACTTTTTTAGCGATTTTTAAATGACTGCAAATAAAAGAAAGACTAAATTGGTAGGAAGTGAAAAAATTAGCCACTAACTCCTTAAAATATTTGGAGGATTAAAGAAGATTAGAAATAAATAAATATAATAAGCAAAAGTAAAAAACAAATCACATTAAATAATAAGATTTTTTAATTATTAGTGCCTTGTTACTTATGAGAGCTCAGGGATATTTTTCAAAAAGTTCTTCAAAAAAATAAGGAGATATAGTCACTTAATTAAATAGACCTTAAAAAATATCTTGATTTATCTAAAGCCATAACTTAAATTAAATCAAGGGCTGAAAATATAAAATTAAGTTTATCATTTTGATTGAATAAAGCAAAAGCTTAAGAGTTATAATAATCAAGCCAAAAATTCTTAAATAAAATCTTTAAAGTTGCTTGAGGACATCTATTGGCTTTAAAACTTTAGGACTAATTCCTTTTGATAACATCACAAGAATATCAAATTATTATAATCAATTATTGGCTAGTTATCATGATTAATAATCAGCTCTATCTATTCTCACTAATTTAGCTAAAACATGAATAGAAAGAAATCTGCTAATTACTTACCTTAAGATAGTTTAATACCAGAACAGTACTAATATGTTTCTATACTTAAGAAATCTTAATATCTTTCTACTTTTAAGAGATTCTTAGCATGTATCTTATGTTTAAATCTTTTAGTATCTAAATAGCAGCATATTTACCAGTTTTAGTATCAATGCAGAATATATTAATGAATATACCTCTACTCATTATATCTTATATTTGCAATCTTCTATCGAATCTGAAAGAAAAGTCTAAGAAAGTTAAATTGATAGTCTTAATATCTTAGGGTACTTCAATTTAGATGATAGTATATTGATTTTTTAAGCTAGCAATTGAAGAAGTTAGAGAAGTAATATTTTGTTTAAAGATGATATCAATTTATCAAAACAGCTCTATAATTACTTGGTAAGCAAATATTGATAATGAATATCTATAAATAATGATCATAAATCTACAAGCTGTAAATGTTAATAAGATAAGAGTTAGCTTAATTATATATAATAGAAGCTATTAAGTTAATAAATGCTAATTTATGAAAGATAACTTTCTAAGGCTTTTTAAATTAGTAGACTATTATTAAACATACACAAGATGGATATTAATAATACTAAGATAAATTAAAGATCTCTTCATTGAAAATAGGTTTTAATATACTAAAGTGTCTATTTTATAAATACAATACTTTTTAGTTATTTAAGAGTATAATAGAGACACTAATGATGTAAAGCCAGTCCTAAATATATAAAGTGTCGCTTAGCTCTTTTTATTTAAAGTGGTTTACTTATTTTATTATTTATTAATGACAGTTAAATGATAATGAATTATTTTATTGTAAGAATGAAATCTAACTATAGGACAAGTTAAAATACTTAACTAGGTGAAGGGTTAATATCGAAGATATTAAAGTTAGAAAGATTACTTAGTAATATAATTCAATAATGAGACAAAGACTATTAAATTTAAATCAAATATTAAAGAATCTTCATAGTTAATTAGTAACGACATAAGATATTTTTTATACGAATTTAGTTAAAGTTAGTCACTTCAAATCTTCTAAACTTATTTTATTATAGTGTCTTTTCATGTTTAACCATTTTAGTTGAAGAATATCTTTAATCGATTTTATAAAATTAATAAGAAAAAAAAAAGTTACTCTTTAGGTCGTCTCTACTGTAATATTTAATTTTTTCTTTTATCTGAAGAATTTCAATGCTAGATTTATTTAGCTACTTTGTAGAATACAAATAGCCATTTCTTGAAGTGCTTCTGTTTCTTTAAGAGTATTTGATTTACTTCAGCAAGTCTCTAATCATCTCTCCGCTTCCTTGTACTTTATCACTTTCATAGCACAAAAGATAGTTTGGAAATACTATTATTAGACAAGCTACCTTCTTTTTCTTCTAGACATTTAAAATACTCTTTACACTATACTTAGCAGCTGCAATAAATTTCTCTTTCTTAAGTATCCCATAAGCAAGATCTCGTTCAAATTTACTAATAGCCTAGTTTAAAATAGGCTATAATGTTTTAAATTACTAATTAGTTACTAAAGATCTCAATAATATCTGAATCTAGATACGTATCGTATTAAGAGAAATCTATTGGAATTAACTATAACATTTTATATTCTTTTCTTCCTAAAAGAATCTTATTTAATTGAGTCTAAAATAATTATTCATAGGCTAAATGCTTTATGCTTGCTATTAAAGATCGCCAAGATTAGCTTTTACAGTTATCCTAACTTTATTAAGAGTAATTACGGATTCTCTTCTTCTGATTGCATTCTTTTAGTAAATCTCTTTTTCTTGCTTATGATTAGTTAGTTCCTACTAAGGATAAGTTGAAGATACTTGTAGAAGACTATTTTAAATGTTCTTTCTAAGTAAGTTTGTTCTTACCTTAATCTTCACTTGTTTCGCTATTGAAAAATTTTGACTTATTAAGGTTTTATTTTGAATTACTGTGATTTGCTACTTGTTACCTTAAGGAGAGAATGCATTAGTTTACATTCTTTAGTAGTATGATCAAAAAATGTTATTGTGATCCTAAAATAATCTATTTATTTCCCTGAAAATTTTCTTTTAATTTGTAATGCAAATTTTGAGGAAAATTAGCTCTTCTTCTAAGAATTTTAGAAAGCTTTGCTAATATTATTATAGGTTGCCCTTTCTGCTTTAGAATAGGTTAAAGTTTCCTATAATTTGCACTTGAAATATTTGTATGATTGGCTGGTATATCATCGTTCCTCTTTTACAGCTAGAAAAAATAATTGTCGGAGTCTTGTTAATTATATATCTCTATTATTTTCAGCTTTTGAAAGAATTTAAGCAAACATTTGATTCAATATTCAGTTTAGTATTAGAGTAGCGTATTATTAATATATAATTTAGAGTTCTCCCCATAATGTCTGCGTGTTGATTTTTAAAATTTATTCTTTTCTCCAAATTCATCGTTAAAGCTTAGAATCGCATTTTTCTACCAATTAAAAGATTTTATTTAATTGATATTAACGTTCTAAATATTGGAAGTCTTTTTTAACTAATAAAATTCGGAGCTTCTTGCAATGTCAAAAATTCTATAAGTAGAATTCTGTTTTTAAAGATCTTTTAAGAAATGCTCTTAAATGAAATTAAGTAAAGGATTTAGTCCTAGATGGTTTTTACTAACTTTTACTTTTTTTATGTTTTGAGATGCTAATTGATTTCTTCTACTTGTGTATTTCATCCATTTTATTCTATGAGTACTGATTTATCTTTTCCATAGTTTCAGAGTCTTAAAAAGATCTTCTAAACTTCTACTAAAGTTTTTAAGCTTTTAAGATGATTATGTTCGTTTTGGATTAATATCAAGTTAACTCTAAATTAACTAGTTTTGCAAATGAGTCCTATTAAAAATACATAATTTATTTTCCTATTTTTCTTAATGTAGTAGTTATTTAAGAAGCTATATTCCTTAGAAAATGATTATAATTTCATATTAGCTTATTTTTATTTTAAGGTCTCATATATCAAAACTTGAAAATGCCTTCTATTATTCCTCAACAAACCGACTTATTAAACAAACTTATCTTAACCGACTTAAAAAGATACCTTTCATTGAACTTGGATATCTACTTTTATGTGCCAGTACTTTTTTAGAATTCTCTAGCATATGAATTTTATTAGTATCTCCTTTCTGAATACCTTTTAATATCTTAATTTTTATCTTAGATATGGTTGAATAATCTACTAGAAACATTCTACTCTTTCGAGTAAAATTACTTCCTCTAAAGATTTATTTTTCATCAGTCAAAAGCTCTATTTTCACTTGAAGTGTTTTTTACTTGTCATTTATTCTGATGTAGACTTATTTTACCTTGATTTATAGTCTTCGAAGGTTTAGTTTTCTTTCTAAGAAATCTCAGTAGTGAAATTTCTTAACAAATTTAGACCTAAAACTTAGATAGTTAGACATATTATTTCAAAGCTAGCCATTCTTTCTCTACTCAATTCTTGCTCTTTAAATTTAAAGGTTATTGATCTAGTTATTGCTTATCCTTTTAAATATTCAATTATATCTTATTAAGGTATATTGGAAAATTTTTAAAGAACTCATCTCTCTTTAGTCTATCACAAGTTACTCTTTTACAAAGTGTAATAAGTAGATCCTATTTCTCTCTATCCATCTCATATTGTTAGGATAGCTATATTAAATTTTCTTCTTAAATTATGACAAATTTATTATAAAGGAAGGCTAAGGATACTAATTTTAGTTTAAAATTGACTTTTTAGTAATCTATTAATTATATCTCTTGTTTGATTATTTTTTAATAACTAGAAGATGAATTTACCTTAAATATTTTTTACTTTAATTGTCTTTAAAATACGAATATGAGATTTTTAACTATATTTTTACTATTAACCTAATTCTTCATTTTGACTGTTTTAATTAAAAAAAGCTATAGTTAGTTTGTTACCTACTTTTTCTTCTTTATAGTACCTTCAAATTCCTAGTTTTTTATTAATTTATATCATATAGCTCGTTATAAACTATTTGTATTAAGTTTGCTTAGACTTTAAATCTGCATTAATTAATATACTAACTAGTTTTAACGTTAAAATTTATCTAACTCTATATAAATAGAATTTCTTTGCTGCTTTATATTTACTTTAAATATCTGAATTATTTTACATAGCTTAAATGCTATCATTTGGTTGAGAAGAAATAAATTCCTTTAATTCGTTATATTAAACTTTCGATTTTTATTTTATGTTCCTTTTTTTAAATAAATTAATTTTCTATATTTATATTTACGTAATTGACTTCTTTTTTCTTAAGATGCTTTAAATATTTTCTTATCTTTTTAAATATTTTTGATCTAACTATATTTCTATTTTATCTATAGTAAATAGATTTTTAGAATTAAAATTTTTAATTTAATTTAACTAAGCATTAGCAAAAAATTATTATTAGATTATAATTACTCATTGAATATTCTTCTTATTTGGAATCTTAAGCAAATATTTATTAAATTAATTTTATATAACCTATAATTGCTTTTTATCTAATTGTATTTTTGCATAATAAATCTTTTATTTTCCTTTTAGCTTTATTTTCATTAATTTCTTTAACAAAAACACAATTTAATTTCTAGAAGTTTATTTAAGATATTTAGTTGCTCCCAAGATAATTATTCTTAGATAATTAGCTTTATTTAAAATTAGATTTAGACTTTTAATTGCTGATTATACTTTATCTTTGATTTAATGTTTTTAACTATTTTAGTAGTTTATTTATGATATATAGATAACTCTAAGCTATAGACAGTATGACAAATATTTCTACTAATCTTTTATATAAACTTTAATAGATATTATTTACTATTTTGAAACTAAATAGTATTCAAAAGTAATTACTTATGATTTTAATCTACATAATTTTAGACTTTAGTATTTTAATTAATTTGTCATTAAATTAGCTATACTATTAAATTATTTATTTTTTTTATTTCTCTAAATTTAATCAGTTTTTATTTTTATCAAAAAAGTTGAAGATAATTTAAAAAAATCAAAATGATTGATTAGTTGATATAATAAGCTGTACTACTGCTAACTGAATTCCTTCAAGATTAAAATACATAATATTTATTGATAAAACCTATTAACTTTTAAGTTATTTTCTAAAATTAAAAAGAACTAGAATTTTATAATTAAGTAAAGCATAAATTAGGAGAAATAGTTTAATCAGCAAAAATAAAAAATAAATATATATAAATGTGGGTAAAGCTTAATTATAAAATTAAATTAGCTCTTTTAAGGAAGATTATTATGATAGCAGCTTATAAATTTTATATAAATAGTTCTATAAAGATGTTTAATATAAAAATTATTATTTTCATTAAACAAAAAATTATTAAAACTAGCTAGATAGTTAAATTATCTCTATATCAAAGATGTTTTTCATGTAGCCTTTTTTAATATTTTTGTTTAAATGTTTTTCAATTTTATTTTTATTAAATTTACTTAATCAACATTCAACATTATAATTAATCTTAAAAAATTAAGATATTTCTCTCCAAATAGCCAATCAAAAGCTTAAACAAGGGAAATATAAATAGATTAAGAAAAATAAAAAAATGTTAATGATATAAATTAACTAAACTTAGTAAATTAAAAGCATATAAATAGAAAAATTAAGGCAAATAAATAAATTTTAATATTAAAAATAATTAAATAAAATCTAAATTAATTAAACTAATCTCCATCTAATTAAAAAGCTTGCTAATATTAAAATAGCAGTTTATATAGTTATAAATATAAATTTGGTAAATAAATAAAAATATAAAAATTTAAATTTATAAGCAAAATATATTAAGAATAGTAAAATATTAAGTAATTTAATATTTTATAATATTATTAAATTTCAATCTTATTTAAATCAAATTTTGCTGATATTATTAAAATTTAAATATACAAGGAAGAAATATATGATTAATATTAAAAAGGAATGAAGATTAAATTGATATTAATATAAATAATTTAAGATATAATTTTATACAATTATTTAATGATAGATAAATGTTAAAAGGAAAAGTTATAAATTAAATACTTCATTATATATAATATTAATATGCTTAATAAAAATTAAAAAATTATAATATTAAAAGAGACTTTTAGAGTATATTCAAATTCTATTATATCTTAATATTTAATTAAAAAAATGAAACTTAAATAAGTAGTAGAAAATTTGAAATTACAAAAGTTACAAGTAAAATAGATATAGAAAATGATAAGATAATAATAACTAAATCTCTAATGAATTAATATATATTCTATAAATAATTTCTTTATAACTTAATATTTAGGAGCATGCTAATATTTGTATATTTAGGTTTTAAATATACTAATCAGCAAAATAAAATAATAAAAATAAAGTATAATGAATGATTATTAAATAATTTGAATATTATTTAGCAATTTAAAAATAATGAAATTTCTATTAAAACTATAGTAATATTTAAATAAATGAAAAGTAGCAAAATAATATTCTCTAGATAGTAAATATAAATGTAATAAATATGTTAATTAAAATAGCATATGAAATATTGAATCTATTAAAATGAATAATTAAAAATGATATTATAAATATATGATATAATATATATTAGTCATACTTAATTATTATGTAATTGAATAATAAAAGGAATTAAAAATAAAATAAAATAGCTTTATATTTAAATAAATATGTTGTATTTATTAAATTAAATCAATTAACTATTTAAAATAAAATAGCTTGCCTTTATCTTTTAAGAAGTATACTAAACTAATAATTTTATTTAAAAAATGTACTAAATAGTTTGTTCTTTATATCAGAAGTATTAATTAAACTTTTAAATTATAGTATTTTAACTTAAATATTTCTTTAAATTATAAATATTAATGGTATCTTTAGTTTATATTAGTATTTCAAAACTATATCTTATAATATTAATAAAATAATACCAAAAAGAAAAATAAAATAAAATAATAATATAGAAATAAGTAAAAGTTAAATGATCAAATACTTTAGAAGCCATATTATTTAAGTTCAACTTAAATTAGATACCAATTAAAACTTTATATACTTAGTTAATTTAAATTAATAACCATTTAATTCATTAAATTCAAAATTACCTTTATTTACTCTAATTATTCATTATTCAATTAGTATATCATCATTAAGCAAACCAAATATTAGCTAGAGTAATTAAACAAATACAATTATTAACAAATATTATGCATAACAACAAAATGCTTAGGCTAGCATATTAAATAGTATAAAAAATAACTACAATATTTCCGTTTTATTATTATTTTTATTATTATTATTATTATTATTCTGTTTTTTTTTTTTAAAGCTTTTCTTATTGTTTTATTTTTTAGATTTAGATTTTTAGTTATTTTTTGTTTAAATTATTTTTAAAAAATAAATGTATATTATTTTTTTATAAGTGGTTTAAGATTTAATGATTTTAAAGTTTACTTTTTTTTTAAACTTAATTATTTTTAATTTTATATATTTTTTATAAATTTTATATTTTTATATTATTTATTTTCTTCTTTTATTGCAATTTTTAAAGTTTTTTACTTAACTTTGAGCTTTTTAGTTCTAGATTTTATTTATTTCTCTTAGAATTATTTTGCTATACGTAATTTATATATATATTCATAAATTCTTTTTTTGAGTTCAGATTTATGAAATTATTAACAAATTAATGAATCTTTCAGTATGTCTATAAAGAATATCATAAAATGTAAAATTTGATTTAAGATAATTTTTTAAAGAAAATAAGTTAATTCTATGAAAATAAAGGACAAAAATCTTTTATTATATGATTCTAACTTAATGCTAGTTTTAAAAATTTAATGTTAGAAAAAAATTTAATATAAATTAGCAACGAAAAAATGTAGAAAAGTGTTGAATAAAAGAAAATATATATCATTAATATATTATTTTTGTTTTTTGGTTCTTAGTTTAAGTTAAACAATTGAAAAATTAAAGGATTTAATGATATCCCAAGAAATGGTTTTCTAAGAGAGATAGCATTGTTAAACATACTTTGTTTTGTAACTTTTAATTTAATAATACTTTTTATTTTTGTTCTTACGCAAATATTTTAATCAAAAGAGTCTTTTTGATATTTTTTTAATTCTTAAATATTCATATTTTAGCTTCTTTCTAGTTTTATTTCTTATTATAAAAATAATAAGCAATTTTATCTTTAAAATCTAAAATAAGAAAAGAGATATATCTAAGAACGAGACATTCAATTTTGTAAGTCTTTATAAATGAATCTATAAAATATGTTTTTAATATTTTAGAGCTATAAGTATATATTTGTCCTCTAACTGATTAATTAGAAATTTTATTCTTTTTCTTCGAGATTTCTTTAAATATAATGTGATTAATCCTTCTATTTTACTAAAGGATTTAAACTTCCATAAACTTTTGTCTTTCAGCTTTTGTAATTTAGAAAATAATTACTTTATAACCTTCTTTGGTATGCTAGTTAATATGCTTTTATTTTGATTATAATGGAATAAATAAGTTTAGATAAATCATACTGTGTATTTAGCTGGTATGAGAAATTTCTTTAGGAAAGCATTGCTGAATAATTAAATATTGTAACTTTTTATTTTTGAAAATCTCTTTTATTTTACTATCACTTTAATGGAACATTAGAGACTATGAGTTTTAATTGTAAAGAGTTGCTTATTGAAGACTTAGTTCTAATAGAGGTTGGTGATAAGGTATTTTCTTAGTATCTGCTTTTTTACTAGACACTTACATTTGTATTATTTTAAAATAAGCTAATAAATAATATAAAGCAGGAAAGTCTCAATCTAATCCTTTAAATAAAAATTAATAAATATCTATAATTAAACTTAGTGATTGTATTAGCTGCAGAGATTATGAACCAGTATATGGGAAATTAGAATTACCTAATATTAGAATCAATATGACTACATATTAAAAAACTAGTTTATAACTATTATCTCTTAGGACTTAAAAAGATATTTAATAATAAACTGAAACTAAATTAAACACCAATTAAGAAACTAAAATTATACTCTATATGTCCACTTATTCAAATTACTAATACCAAGTATATATATCAATCATTAGTTCGGGCAATTTTTCTTTTAGATCATTTAAACTAACAAACTCAAGCTTTACTGCTTTATGAAGCTAGACTAATAAAATTATTTTGATGAAAGAAACATAAGTCATTAGATAATTTTTGTAAGTTAGAAGACTCTTTTAATTTAAGCCTAAAACATAAATTGAATATGATTTTGAAATAAAAATAAATAAGAGTAATATAAGAAATAGTTAGAGTATTAACAAATAGAAGAGATTTACTAAAGAATTAGAAAATAACAATAAGTATAAGAATGTTTAATTAATAAAGCTTCAATTATATTATTTATTTACTAATTATTTAAGATTATTAATATTTATAAGCTTAATTTTAAAGAGTAGCTATTTAAAAAGCTACTGCAATACTTTCTAAATATGGATTAGTATCCCCTCTCAGCTTCAAAATCGAAAAGACTTATTTCAAGATAGACATTTAGATCTTAAGAATTCACATTAAATGAGTCATGCTTTATTGACCTAAACTGGCTTCCTTTTACACATATGGCAACTTAAAAGTTAATGCACTTTTATTAAAAAATAATATAATACAGCAAAAAAAATCCTAACTCGGACACTGTTTTTTTATTAGAAAAATACACTAAATTTAATTTAACATACTAGAAACATATAAAGAAATGTATCGATTTGTATAATTTTGACATGTCACATGTTTAGAATAATATGGATTTTTATAAACTCACGGAATAAAAAATAAAACATAAATTCTTAATATAATGTCTCTCTATAAATACACTTATGCCAACAGCAAAAAGAATTATAAACTAAATAGAAAATAATTAAAATGTATTTCCTGAAATTACTTATACCAAATATAATAAACACTATATTAGAGAGACTATTTCTATCTATAAACTGAGGACTTTTTTTATAATTTTCAATAAGAACTTAGTAATTGCCACATTAACGTTAGATATAGCATTATTTACTTATGTGGCTAAGACTTTGATGAAATTGATCATATTTTTGATTGCTAATACTATGCAGACATTATTAAGGAACTTGAAAGTCATAAAGCTTTTAAAGAAAAAGAAAAGAAGAAACTAATTCTTTATGACTAAAACTATATAAACAAACATTTTTCAAAGAATCAAATTCCTAAAATAGACAAATTAATCAAAAATTTTCATTCTAAATAACTAAAAAAGCGTATTTAAATCTTTAAACTACAAGATGAACTTTTAGAAGAGTTTCTAGAAGAAAAAAAGACAAATTTCATCAAGACAATAAATAAAAATATATGATAGAGAAAGAACAAGAAGAAGCTTGATTGGCATTTACAAACTTTTATCTTTCAACACATTTGTAATATTTATTGTAACTATGTCTCAATGTTCTTAAATATTGAAATTATTATATTTTAATTAATTAATTTTAGTAAATAAAAAACTAAATTTTAGAGGTAAAATTTAAAATTGCTTCTATAAAGATAAATATAAAAAATCAAGTAAAATATGCTTTAATTTTAAAATTTATGAATTTTAGAATGAATCTAGTGATTTAAGAAGCATTACCGTAAGAAAATGCAATCAGTTCACGTTTTTATATTTCTCTCACGTAAATTTTATAATTTACTTTAATTTTTCAGTAAATTCATTAATTATTTTTTTAATGAAAAAAATATTTAGTATAATTTGAATACTTAGTTTAAAAATTAACCTAAGAATCCTTATTATATGAAATTTTTTAAACTCTAAATTATTTTATAAAGATTTTAACTTATTTCGTAATAAATTTAGAATATATTTGTATTTATTTATTTTAACAAACTTAACTATTAAAAATTAAAAAATTGTTAATAATGCATAGCTATAATGTATTTTAAATAGATAGAATAGCCATTTAAATTTAAAATAATATTCTCTTAAAGAGAAATAATTAGAATGCTATATAGATAATAATTTTTTTAATTATCTAGCAATTTTAGAAATAATAGCATTATTTAATTATTAAACTTATTTTTCTTCATTTATTTAATACTACTAATATAACTAAAATCTATTCTTTCTATAGAGTTTCTATAGAAGATCTATAATCTAAGTATTTAAGTTAAGTTAATTTAATCATAAAGTTTCATTTTATGTTCTTAATAAATAAAGAGGTTTTGCTTATATGATGATGCTATTTTATGTAAGCTTTTACTTATGCTTGGTAGCTTATTTAATTATTATCATTTTAATGCTCTATTTTTTATTAAAAATGATAGCGGTGGGATTTGAACCCACGCCCCGAAAGACTAGCGCCTTAGACCACTCGGCCACACTGTCTGTTATTAATAGGATATTAGTTCCTTTAAATATTCTAACTTAGAAACTAATTAATTATTAACAGGATTACTTATATATTGTTATTATTATAATAAGCATTCATTCTTTATCTTAAAAACTTAAACCTTTATGCTTATCAAGTCAGTAAATAAATAGTTTAATTAAATGAAATTTTTAATTGATAGCACTTATGTCTAAAAGCTATTTTACTCTAAAAAGTTTGAACATCCTTATATTTTTATTCTTCTTTGAAATTAAATGAATAACCTTAATTAGCTTTTTAAATGCTAATATAATATTGCTAATTTAATAATTAGTAAGTTTCTTATTCTATTAGAGTATATATCATTAAGCTGCTAAACATTTCTGAAATAGATATTTTAATAGTTAAATTATTATATAGAAGCTACTTCAACTGCTTACTTTTAACGATTCTTAAGAACTAAATTTCAAATTTATTTAATCTTATTAAAGTATTCTATTCATTAATTAAAAATCACTTTAATTTAGAAAGAAAACCTGCTTCTCTAATTTAAGCAGATACTTCCCTAAAATGAAGTTCTAAATATAAGTGTATTAAAATAATTAAATTTGTTTAATGTTTAAGTTATATATCTAGATATCTAAAGCTTAAACTTATTAAATTAATTACTAGCTTATTAATAATTATTTAGAGTTTAGTTTATTTTAATAACACACTATTTCTTAAAATTATAAAACAAATAGACTCTTAAATTATTAATTTCCTTTTAATTTCCTTTTACTTTTAGTTTTTTCAGTTTGAGAAATTAAGTTTTTTTATAGTAGAATAAATATAATAAAAGGTTAGAAAGAATTAAAATATTAGATATAATATAATATTAAGTTATTAATTATTGAGTTAGGAGATTTATAGCTTTACTATTATATTCTATTTAAAATAAACAATTATGCAATTATTATATCTACTAATAAACATCTAACTAACTTTTAAAACTACATTTAACTATTATTTCAGCTAAAACTTTAATAGATTATAAAAGGCAAGATTATTTAACTTTTTACTAGAGCTAATTATTTTAAAACCCTATAACTATATTATATTCTAATTGTAATAAATAGTTAATATTATATTTAATAACTTTAAATCTAATTAAATGCTAGTTTAATGAAGGATAGCTAGATTAAATTATATAATCTTAGTTGTATTGTAAATTAAAAATAATAATTATATATTTCTATTCGCTAACTTTATGAGATAAATATCTCTTTCACTTACAAATTATTAGACAATGCTTGCTAGTTATATTTAAGATTTTATTAATTTAAATTTTATCTATAATTAAAGATTTTTCTTAGTTTTATACAATTTTAGTTTCAAAGTCTATCAAAGTTATCAATGTACCTTATAATGATAATTCTATTGATTAAAGTTGAGAAAAAAATTTATTTAATTAAGCATATCATTTATAAATTCTATTTTTTGTAAAGAGTTATAAAAAGATAAAGTGCTTTATCTTATTACAAAAAGTTTATATTCAAAAGAGATAATCACCAAATCATTATATCTATACCAGATGTTTATTATAAATTGTTTTTATTTAAAAAATAAAGATTATTTTTACATTTTAAGCTATAGAAAATAGATTAAGCAATTTTATAGCTTCTTTTTATTAAGAAAAAGAGATTTTTATTCTTAAAGTAAAAATGCTATTATGAAAGATATAATTTCAATGTATCTGAAACATTTCATTAATTTTATTTTAAATTTTAACTTTAATCTTTTCAATGAAAACTCAGATACCTTACATTAATTTTAAAATACAGGAAATACTTTTATTTAATAATTTTTATTAATTATTCATAAAATATCTATTATAAGATTCATTAATATTTATTTCAACTAATTTGACCATGTCTTATCTATTATTTAAGTTAAATCTAAATTATAAAATTTAAATTTTAAATATGATTGAATTAAATATTCTGGTTATTAGTATATAATTACTAATATTTTAAATAATTAAATATTAGTAAAAATTAAGTCTAATTATATATGTGCTTCATGTAAATAAATATATAATACATTTCTTTAATCTATTAGTTAATATTACCTAATAATTTATCATCTAAAATCTTTATAAGCCTATTTATTTGTACCATCTATTAAATGCTTATTTCTTCTTCTAATTTATTATGATTCTCATTAAAATTAAAGTTAAAATAAATATATTGCGAGCATAACTTTTAAATGATTAATAAATCTTTTTGTTGTCATATTTTAAATAAATCATTTAACTTTTAGATATATTTTAAAGAAAACTAGGCGTTATATGTCTCTTTCTGAAAATTAAAGGGAATCAAGTGATGAGAATAAAAAATTATAAGATTAAATAGTAATTTAAAAATGTATATTTATTCTAAGAATTTAAAGGTGAAATAGCTCTATTCACAAAAAATAGTTAACTTTATATATATCTTTTATTTACCAAATATTTGGAAAGATTGCTGTCTTATCTACATAGTTTTGAATTTGAATAAAATAAAAAAAGCACTAATATCTAATTTATTTAAATCTAGATTAGATTCTGCTTTAGGTATTAAATATTTGCAAATAGACTATTAATATCTTCTAATTAAAAATGCTCCAAAGTTATTTGCAAAGAAATGATGAATCAAAATATTAATTAAAGAGATGTTTAAAGCTTAAAATGATATATGCTTAGAATTAAATATAATTTAGTAAAAGACCTAATGAAGTAGACACTATTATATAATAATTCATAACTCTAGCTTTAGTTGATTGACTATATTATATTTTATAAAATATAATAATTTCTGAATTTTCTTAGTTAATTTATAATAAATCTTAAAGCTTGTTTATTCCTATTGCTATAATTTATTAATTTAGATCTTTTAAGTTATTATTTTGCTTTATAAATTCTAATATAATGCATAATTAAATATGTTTTTTGTCTATTTAAGGCTAAAAGGATAAAATATAAGAGTCATTAAGAATTAAGTCTAGCTATTTTCTAATTTTTATCTAAATAGGATGATCCTAATTGTATTATAGCTTGATATTTTTAATTTCCCTCTTTTAAACTTAAAATTCTTAAATAAATGTAAAGAGTAGATTTTCTTAATGAGATACATGGTTAAAAGAATTGAATTACATTCTAAATAAAAAGGAAGCAATTAAATAAATAAATTCTAAATAGGTAGTAGTTTCTAAAGGTTAGATAATATTAGATAACTCTATGAGTTATAGGTAACTATAAGTAGCTTTGTATATAATAACTAATAATATCTAAATAGTTTAGATATCTGCTTTATATAACGATAGAGTTAGCTTTAGAAGTAGATTAGAGTAATTAATAGTAAATTAGATAAATGTATATAATATTAAGAATTTAATATAAATGCAAGTATATTCAATAAACCATTTCATTATTCTCTTTATTAGAATCTTTAAAACTTAACTTATAACTATTTACTATCTTATAAGCACAAGCTCTTAGATTCTAATATCAATGTAAGTACTAATTTTAGAAATTAGCTAGACACTATTAAATTAGTAGTTATAATATTAAATTAATATTAAGCTTTATTTTTATTATCTATTTCCAAAGCTAGTTATATTATTAATATTATACTATTTATTACTTAAATCTAATTATATTCAACAATAAATTAAATACTACTATCTTTCTTAGGAATTAAAGATAGTAACTAAAGAAGCTTATTTAATTATACCAAAAATACCATACTAGCAATATTAAAACCTATCTAACTTACCTTTGCATAATTTCCTTAATTAAAATATAAAGATATTATATTAAGAATAATTAAGGCTAATACTTTTATACTATTAGTTTAATCATAAGAGATATAGCTTATTAAAATGAAGGCTACTAGCATAATTATTATTAAGTTAAGGTTATTTTGACTATAATATATAAATTAAATATATCAATTGAATAATTATTTTACAAATAAACCATAGAGTACAAATACTTAAGATATATAAACATTTAGCGAATCTTTAAATTTAAATTATATTCCTTAAGCAATATTTAATTATTAATTTGGGCTTTTTATTTAAATTTGTACTTAAAAGATAGGATTTAATTAAAGCAAATTAAGTTAATTGCCTAACTTCTACCTAAAAGAAAATTGAACATGTTTAAGGATCTTTAACTAAAGCCTATGTAATTATCGTCATATTTCTGTCTAAATGAATATAATGTCTGAAAAATCTTTTCGTACCTACTTTTATCAAGACTGCTTCTGGGTAACCTATAAATTGATTATTTGAAGAATTTTTATCGAAAGGTTTATACCAACTCTAAGTGAAAACTGAAACTTAATCGGCACAGAAACTTGTTTCTTAAACTAAGTACGAATTCGCTTTTCCTGTAGAAAGTTACGCTCTTAAAAGTGTAGTTTGTTCGATAAATCCGTTATCAGTTCTTAATCCAGCTAGAACTGAAACTTTAGGACCTCCTCCTGAACCCTAACTATCAAAAATAGATCCTGAAAAAACACCAGTCATAATTGATTTTTTGGTGATATATCCTGCATCATATGAGTCTCCATCAATCGAAAACGCTGCATATGGTCTATCATTGCTATCTAAAATAAATGTTAAACCTCTACAATCAGCTGGGCTTGAATCTAAGAAAGTTTTGTACAGTTCATTTTCTTAACTATCTACTTTCCTAATTCAGCAATCTTAATTATTAGAACTAATTTATGAATACCCTACTTCATAAACATTTCCATTTGTATCTCTAATAGATTTGGTACTAAGTCTTTCTTGAGTATAGCTTTACTTTTCCATAAAGAACTTATCTATTTTGTGACTTTGAGAAAAGCCTATAATAGCCAATATCAGTAAGAAGGAAATTTTCATTTATATATGTTAATTACCAAAGTGAATTTATATGGTTTGGAGTAATTTTAAATAACTACGTAAACTATTAAAAGAGTTACTTTAAATAATAAAAGAATAATTGAAATTATTTGAAAATTAACTTTATTATTAAATTAAAATATTAAATTGCTTTATAGATAATTAAATTGTAATATTAAGGATCTTTTTTTTAACTTTAATATCGAAATGTTAATTTAATAGCGAAGCATATATCTATCAGTGCATAATAAAGAAATAAAATAAATATTACTAAGTATTTTCGTAATATCGGAAAGAAACTTTAAAATAATAAATTAAGTTAATAAAATAAAAATTTTGCTTTATTTATTATTTGTTGCCAAATAGCTCCAATAAATTTGTAGAGTATAAATATAACCTAATTTTCTATTTTTTTCTTGCTTATAAACATTTTCTTTATATTTTCACTATTTGATCCTCTTTTCTTACTTTCTTTACTTTCCATTCTTCAAAAAGATCTTGAAATTTCAATTTTAGTTGTTAAATTATTATTAATTTTCACTATTTATAACATCATTCTCACAGGAATATAAACCTTTAAAATAATTTAATCAAAGTTTTATCTAAATAGTATTAATAAATTTAGATAAATAAATCTCCCATCTATAACTAAAAATTATTATTATGTTTTTAAAATTTTAAAATAAAATAAATCATTAAGCCAATCACAAGCCTTCCATAATAAATAATTATCACATTTAAAAGTAGCTAAAGTATAAAAAAATAAATAAGGAATAAATATAACTTTATGAATTTAATTAGGTTAAACTACTATATATAAGCTTAATATTTTTTTATCAATCTGATTATTTATAATTTCTATAATTTTAGTTATCCTTATTTATTTAAGTCATTTTAGATTTAATTATTTTCTTATGAAAGCTAGTCTTAAAGCAGATAGTAAATATCGTCTGCATTATATTATCATTATAATCCCCATACACTTTATTTTATAGCTTAAATATTGTATATAAGTTAAAAATATTGATTGATAATGTTAGTTGTAAATAAAACATGCAAGTTAAATTAGATAATTAAGAAAACCAAATAAAATGAATCTCATTTTTATATTTTCTTCCAATTATCTTAAAATAAGCTTAATAATAAATTATTCTAAATTTATATGCTAAAGAAAAAATGGAAATGGAATAGAATATTCGACTATCTAAAAATTAGGCAAGGAACGCAAGAAGAAGAGCTAACAAAGAACTAGAGAAGAAGTAGAAATCAATGGAACACTTATCAAGCTCCTCTTCAGAAGGCAAAGTAATGGTTGGACAAGTTAATGAGAGCACTTCGCTTTCAATTGAAATGGAAAAGATGAAAAAATTAATTTCTAAATATGAAGAAGAAACATATAATCAAGGAGAAAGAATTAGAGAGCTTATGAATAACATTGAGGATCAAAATAACGAACTATTAATTCTTAGGAAATAGCTTATATAAAACAATATTGTGACAGAACAATAGCTCTATATTCAGTCTTAAAATAATTTCAAACAAGGGGTAAACATGAGTATTGAAGGCCTCCCTTCTTAAGCAAAAGATTAAGAAATAAATATAGAATAAAATGTTGATAAAAGTTTAATTAAAAGAATAGAACAAATAGAAAAATTAGTTTTGCCTTAGTTGAATAAAAAAAATAGACAAAAAATTCTTGATGTTGTAGGTCGAAATATCACTTATTAAAAAATTGAAAAAAATGATAAAAATTGAAAAAAAAAGAAGAAATAAAAACATGAAGGATGTTAAACAAACTTTGAATAACCGACTCAGGAATTTATAAATAGAAATTATTTAGTGGTAACATGGAAAATTCATTGTGGTAGCCACCCAGATTCAAAAAAAGGCCGTGGTATACATCCACGTTAAAAAAAAGGCGGAGCGAAATCGGTTGGAATCCCGAAGAACTCCAAAACTCTTAACATTTAGTTTACATTATTTTACATTATTCTAAATTTATATGCTAATTTTAGGATTTTATTAATTAAAACAAAATAAATCTATATAAAATAAGAAATAGATATTAATAGATTCAAATAGCATTCTGATATAGAATGAATGTAGAAATTTATAATTTCGATTTAATTGAAAAAAATCAAAATTTATTATAAAATAACTATGCTTAGTTTTATTGAAAAAGAAATTAAACAATACAATTAAGAAAATTTAATAAAGATAAAATATAAAGCATAATCAATAGAATTTTATAAACTACCAAGAAGATTTTTAGAATACTTATAAAGCTAATAAATATTATTATATTTATATTTTTTAATTAGTTATTATATGGCTTTTATTAGTCTTATATGTTTTCCTTATTTTAATTAAAAATTTTATTTTAATTCAGTTAAATTAAATTTTCTTTTTTTGTTTAATTTTTTATCTTTTTTAATCTTATTAAATTATTTTTCTTATTTTTAGTATATCTTTATTTTATTATAGTTTTATATTTTTTTAATTATTTTTTCTAATATTTTAAGTAAATTTTTATTTATTATTTTCATTTTTATTTTATTAGTATAATATTTTATATTTTAATTTATTTTTTCTTTTAATATTAAATAATTTTTTAATAATTTTTTTTACAATTATTTCATTTTGAGATTACTTCTTAGGATGTTTTAATTTCATTAATATAATGAATATTATTTTCAAATTGTATCTTAGTTTATTTCTCTAATTTTTTAAATAAATTATTTCTTATAAATTTAAATATTATTTGAATAAAAAAAAATTTTACTATCTAATTTTAGATAATTTATTTAATTATTGTTTATTATTGAATAATTTCCAGGTATTAAATAAAATTTTTTATAAAATAGAAATTTTTTTTTGTAATTTAGGTTCAAATTTACAAGTTTTTTCAGATGAATAAAGATTTTTTATTCTAAATTTTTTTAATATTTTACATTATATATTAATAAAAAAATTTTATTTTGATTGTTAAATTCAAAATAATAAGATTTTTTTTAAAAATAATTAAATTTTATATTACATACATATCTTATATATTTTCATTCTTTTAAAATTATAAAAGATTATTTTGTATTTAAATAATATAAGATTTGTTTTTGTATTTATAAAAAAAATTATAATTTTTTTTAATAATAATTTAACTTTCATTTTTATTATTATAGTTTTACTATTTTTATTTTTATCATTAGTAATTTTAGTTTTTAATAATTTTTTTTAATTGTATTTATCTCAAATATTAATAATTTTTTAATTAAAATTTGTTAATTTTTTTAAAATAATTTATTTTCTAAAAATTTATATAAAAATTTTTTATTTCTTTTAATTTTATTTTAAAAAATAAATCTAGAAATTTTATTTAATTATTTATGTAAAATTTTAGTTTTCACATTCATTTTTTTTAATTATATTTTTTATCTAATAGTTATCAATTTTTTTAATTTTTATTATCAAATATATTTTAATCAAAATTATATATTAATTTAGATAAATTCTTATTTTTAATTAATATTTTTTCTTTTTCAATTTTATTTTCATTGTAATATATGGTATTTAATGAGAGATTTTTTTAAAATCAATTATAAGTAATGGATTTAACAGTCTGTTAGAGTTGTAGCAAAGTCTTTGACTAAAATCAAAGAGTACCCAAAATAATAAGTTGTGGCTGCATTTAATGTACTAAATGTATTTAAAATGTTTCAAAAGTAACCAATACTTACAAATGCAAGATTCACAACATATAAGTAAGTATAGAGGAGCATAATTTAAAAAATTTCGACATAAAAGAATATTTCAAGTAATAGCTGAATAAGTTTGAGCATTAAGCTAATCTGATCCAATTGATTTAAGACTTATCGGGACAAGCCAACATCTAAAAGGCAAACATCTTAAGCATCAAGAAGACATGTTTAGATTTCCAAAAGATCTTCAATGAAATAGTCAAATAAGTTACGTGAATATTATGTTAGTGCGAAATTGTTGAAGGATAGAAAATTGTAAATGAAATAGAGAAAGTAGTAAAAAAAATAAATGCTCTAAGTGAGAAGTATCAGTAAATAAAGACTTTAAAGATGGTAACCAGTTAGGAATACAATCGTAATTTAAACGCATTAAATGAGGTAGTAAAAGAATTTGAAGGATAGTAAAATGAAATGCAAAGAGTTAGTTCTTTAAGTTACAAAGACGCAAGTCAAAACTACAAGACAATATCAGAAATCTCATTTAAGGTATTCTAGGAAATTATGTCTATGAATCCTGAACAAAGAGTAAATATGTAAGATTTCACAGTTGTAATAAGAAAGTTCTTAGATCAATAAAATAAACTCAAACAAAATCAGGCTTAAGAAGTGAGACAACCTTAAGAAGAAGCAAAAAGATAAATCTAAGGAAAACAAATTACAAAATCAATTAAACCTAAAGTTCCAGAAAAAATAAAAGCAACTTAAATCGTAAAATAGCCACTTCAGGAGTTCAAAATTGAAAGTATTCAAAACCTTAAGAATATCCTTAACGAATTAAAAAACAATTAAATCGACATGAATACCATTTTGAACAATCCTTTGAACACAATCAACATCTGCAAGAAATCGATAATTCTTTACGATTTAATATAAATAAATTCAGCAAAGAACTAGCAATACATGTTGCAGATCTTGAATCTTGCTAAAAATCAATCAAAAATGCAAATAGCAGCAGCAAATGCTTTAACAATTTTGAATTTCATGAACTATAATTTCACTTAATAAAACTTCAAAAGTATTGACATATCTAATGCAAACATCTCGGATACTACATTTACTTCTTGCAATTTCTCCAACTCGAATCTCTCTCTAACCAACCTCAGAAACTCAAAGTTCATCAACTGTGATCTCTCAAATGCCAACCTGTAATCCATCACAACTGAGCATCCTCACATATACACTGGTCACACACATTATGTATATGCTGTGGCTATATCCAGTGATTCAGAGTTCATCGCATCGGGAAGTAGAGATAATACGGTGAGACTATGGGACGTCAAGACAGGTACCTGTAAGACCATGAGTGGTCACACTAGTTAGGTATCATCTGTGGCTATATCCAGTGATTCAGAGTTCATCGTATCGGGAAGTAATGATAAGACGGTGAGACTATGGGACGTCAAGACAGGTACTTGTAAGACCATGAGTGGTCACACACATTATGTATATGCTGTGGCTATATCCAGTGATTCAGAGTTCATCGTATCGGGAAGTTTAGATAATACGGCGAGACTATGGGACGTCAAGACAGGTACTTGTAAGACCATGAGTGTTCACACAGATTGTGTATTCTCTGTGGCTATATCCAGTAATTCAGAGTTCATCGTATCGGGAAGTAATGATAAGACGGTGAGACTATGGGACGTCAAGACAGGTACTTGTAAGACCATGAGTGGTCACACACATTATGTATATGCTGTGGCTATATCCAGTGATTCAGAGTTCATCGTATCGGGAAGTTTAGATAATACGGCGAGACTATGGGACGTCAAGACAGGTACTTGTAAGACCATGAGTGGTCACACACATTATGTATATGCTGTGGCTATATCCAGTGATTCAGAGTTCATCGCATCGGGAAGTAGAGATAATACGGTGAGACTATGGGACGTCAAGACAGGTACCTGTAAGACCATGAGTGGTCACACTAGTTAGGTATCATCTGTGGCTATATCCAGTGATTCAGAGTTCATCGTATCGGGAAGTAATGATAAGACGGTGAGACTATGGGACGTCAAGACAGGTACTTGTAAGACCATGAGTGGTCACACACATTATGTATATGCTGTGGCTATATCCAGTGATTCAGAGTTCATCGTATCGGGAAGTTTAGATAATACGGCGAGACTATGGGACGTCAAGACAGGTACTTGTAAGACCATGAGTGTTCACACAGATTGTGTATTCTCTGTGGCTATATCCAGTAATTCAGAGTTCATCGTATCGGGAAGTAATGATAAGACGGTGAGACTATGGGACGTCAAGACAGGTACTTGTAAGACCATGAGTGGTCACACACATTATGTATATGCTGTGGCTATATCCAGTGATTCAGAGTTCATCGTATCGGGAAGTTTAGATAATACGGCGAGACTATGGGACGTCAAGACAGGTACTTGTAAGACCATGAGTGGTCACACACATTATGTATATGCTGTGGCTATATCCAGTGATTCAGAGTTCATCGTATCGGGAAGTTTAGATAATACGGCGAGACTATGGGACGTCAAGACAGGTACTTGTAAGACCATGAGTGTTCACACAGATTGTGTATTCTCTGTGGCTATATCCAGTGATTCAGAGTTCATCGTATCGGGAAGTAATGATAAGACGGTGAGACTATGGGACGTCAAGACAGGTACCTGTAAGACTATGAGTGGTCACACTAATTATATATCATCTGTGGCTATATCCAGTGATTCCACTTACATCATATCTGGATCTGATGACAAAACTATTCGTTTATGGAACTCAAGAACATAATAATGTACCAAAATCTTATCGGGGCACTCATCTTATATCTATTCGGTAATATTCTCAAATAATAACAAGTATATTTTATCTGGATCTTATGACAAGACAATAAGAATATGAAATATCTCTAATGGATAGTGTGAATGTACACTATTGGGTCATACAGACACTGTGGGTAGTTTATCATTATCTAAGGACAATCAATGGTTGGTATCGAGTAACTAAAGTATATTCTGTGGAGCTTAATCAAAAGACTACAATTTCCGAAGTTGGAACTTAGGAAGGATATTGAATGGAATAGATACTAACAACTAATAGTAGGTAAGTTCAAATCTATTCCACATTTATATAGACTGACTGGAGCAAAGTATACAGTGACTATGGTTTAAGATTTAAGAACTGCGTAACGGCTAACGTTAAAATGAGTGTTGAGGACAAGTAGAGATACATCAAGTGATCTATTTGATTTTAAACTATTTAAACTATTTAATTTTATTACATTTAAGAATTTGAATTTTTTAAGTCTTTATACTAATTAATTATGTTTTTCTTCTTATTATTTTTATTTTAAGTAAAGGAAAATTTTAAAGTTTAGTTTTTTTTGTAAGTCTTTTTCTGAACTTAGTAATTTTTATTAATAAAAGTTAAAATTTAAGTTAAAGCAAAGTGTCATATTAACTATCGAAATTTTTTTAAGCAAGTGTTAAAAAAAAAATAAAGGTAGAACCAAAAAAGTTCTAATTTTTTCTAGTGTTAGAAAAAAATTTTGAAGTATGTGTTAGAAAGTAAAAAAAATTTCAAGTGTCAGAAAAATTTTTGAGTTACGTACTAGAGTTAAAAAAATTGTAAATTTCGCAGTATTAGAAAATTTTTCGAGTTATGTATTAGAGTTTAAAAAACTTTAAATTTTCCCGTATTAGAAATTTTTTGGAGTAAGTACTAGAGCAAAAAAATTTTTAATTTTTTAGTATAGTACTAATTTTTTTTGAGTCATATGCTGTTGCAATTTGTTTAGTATAAAATTTAGTTACGTTCGTTATAATCTTTTTATTAAATGCAAGTAAGCATTATGTATTTTTACGATAGGAAAAATTTTGTAAACTATATAATAAATGGCAGCAGATTGAGATTTCATTAGATAGAAGCCTGAAAATCTCAAAAAGTGTGAAAGCCTTTTTTTTGCTCAGCGTTTTACACTATAGGGCTGAGTTGGGACGGAACAAGTTGGGGGATTTCGGGATTGGTAAAAGGTCAGAAAGGAATAAAATTTTTAAGAAAAAATACCAAAGTAGAAAAGGTTTTTGAAAAAAATGGGAATAAAAAAAATTAAGAGCTTTCTTTTTATTTTGGTTTTAAAAATTTTTGATTTAGGTTTTAAAATTTTTTGATATTGGTTTTGAAAAATTCGATATTGGTTTTGAAAACGATTGATATACCTTTGATATTGGTTTTGAAAATTTTAGTTTTAGTTTTGAAAATTTTTTAATTGGGATTTGAAAGTTTTGATATTGTATGTGAAAACTTTTGATTTTTGATTTTGGTTTTGCAAGCTTTTGTTTTTTTGATTCGAAAATTTTCGATTTTGGTTCGTGATAAAATCTTAAGAATTGTGCTTCGGTATTTTTTTTGATTTTTAGAGTTAATAAAGGAGAAAAAAGATAATGACATGCTTTAAATTGTGAAAAATATAATTTTGTTTTTTTCCTCAGCCTCTTACACTACAAGACTTTTTTTGGAAGAAATAAACTTTAAAATACTTTTAAACAAAAGCCTTAACAACTAATTTTTAATCGATTAATGTATAAAAAGATATCTGAAAAAAACAAAAATGTTTTCAAAATAATAAAAGCGAAAATAAATTTTTTGACGTAAGAGTTTAGCACTGTAGGAAAAGTTTGGACAGAACAAAACAAGAAAAAACTTTGAATTAAAACAGATAGAAAAAATAGTAAACAAGTAATGGACTAAATTACAATAAATATTTAAAATATTTTTTTTATAAACTAAATTGGTTATTTATAGCTTTGAAAACAAAGAAAAAAAAACTTTAAAAATTAAAAAAAGAATAGTAAAATTTAATTAAAAAATTTAATAAGGTTAAATAAAGAAAATATATCTAAATAAAAAATGTATCATGTGATTTTCTGTATTTAAAAATATAAATCTGATAAGTTAAAAAAAACGTTGATTGAAATATAAAAGAAAAAAAGTAATTTGAAGTATAGAGATAAAATATCTTTAAAAAAAAAAAAACATAATTGCATTTGTTATAAAAAAAAAGATAAAAATAACAACGAAAAACTCTTTGAAATATAATGAAAAAATTAAAAAAAAGTATGAAAAGACAAATATTAAACAAAAAAAATTATAAATTAAAGAAAAGAAAAAAAAGAATATTAACAAAAAATTATAAAATTATTTAAAATTATTAAACATAAACAAGCTAAAAATTAATGAATGTACGAGAGTTGAAACGAAAAACAAAATGGCAATAAAAAAACAGTAGAACAGTAAAACTAAAGTGATCTAAAGATGCTAAATGAGATAAAAATATAAGTAATAGAAAAAATTTGATTACTAAAACATTTTAAAGATATAAATGCTAAGAAGCTTGAATTAAAAAGTAAGCAAAGATTTGATGAATAGTGAAGAAAAGTAAGAAAAAGATTATAAGTTTGGTAATTGAAAGTGATTAAATATCAGAAGTTAAAAGAGAAAAGAATAGTTTGATTTCTATGAATAGTGAAGAAGAGTAAGAAAAAGATTATAAGTTTGGTAATTGAAAGTGATCAAATATCAGAAGTTAAAAGAGAAAAGAATAGTTTGATTTCTATGAATAGTGAAGAAGAGTAAGAAAAAGATTATAAGTTTGGTAATTGAAAGTGATCAAATATAAGAAGTTAAAAGAGAAAAGAATAGTTTGATTTCTACGAATAGTGAAGAAGAGTAAGAAAAAGATTATAAGTTTGGTAATTGAAAGTGATCAAATATCAGAAGTTAAAAGAGAAAAGAATAGTTTGATTTCTATGAATAGTGAAGAAGAGTAAGAAAAAGATTATAAGTTTGGTAATTGAAAGTGATCAAATATCAGAAGTTAAAAGAGAAAAGAATAGTTTGATTTCTACGAATAGTGAAGAAGAGTAAGAAAAAGATTATAAGTTTGGTAATTGAAAGTGATCAAATATTCGAAGTTAAAAGAGAAAAGAATAGTTTGATTTCTATGAATAGTGAAGAAGAGTAAGAAAAAGATTATAAGTTTGGTAATTGAAAGTGATCAAATATCAGAAGTTAAAAGAGAAAAGAATAGTTTGATTTCTACGAATAGTGAAGAAGAGTAAGAAAAAGATTATAAGTTTGGTAATTGAAAGTGATCAAATATCAGAAGTTAAAAGAGAAAAGAATAGTTTGATTTCTATGAATAGTGAAGAAGAGTAAGAAAAAGATTATAAGTTTGGTAATTGAAAGTGATCAAATATCAGAAGTTAAAAGAGAAAAGAATAGTTTGATTTCTATGAATAGTGAAGAAGAGTAAGATAAAGATTATAAGTTTTTTAATTGAAAGTGATTAAATATCAGAAGTTAAAAGAGAAAAGAATAGTTTGATTTCTACGAATAGTGAAGAAGAGTAAGATAAAGATTATAAGTTTGGTAATTGAAAGTGATTAAATATCAGAAGTTAAAAGAGAAAAGAATAGTTTGATTTCTATGAATAGTGAAGAAGAGTAAGAAAAAGATTATAAGTTTGGTAATTGAAAGTGATCAAATATCAGAAGTTAAAAGAGAAAAGAATAGTTTGATTTCTATGAATAGTGAAGAAGAGTAAGAAAAAGATTATAAGTTTGGTAATTGAAAGTGATCAAATATCAGAAGTTAAAAGAGAAAAGAATAGTTTGATTTCTATGAATAGTGAAGAAGAGTAAGAAAAAGATTATAAGTTTGGTAATTGAAAGTGATTAAATATCAGAAGTTAAAAGAGAAAAGAATAGTTTGATTTCTACGAATAGTGAAGAAGAGTAAGAAAAAGATTATAAGTTTGGTAATTGAAAGTGATCAAATATCAGAAGTTAAAAGAGAAAAGAATAGTTTGATTTCTACGAATAGTGAAGAAGAGTAAGATAAAGATTATAAGTTTTTTAATTGAAAGTGATTAAATATCAGAAGTTAAAAGAGAAAAGAATAGTTTGATTTCTACGAATAGTGAAGAAGAGTAAGATAAAGATTATAAGTTTGGTAATTGAAAGTGATCAAATATCAGAAGTTAAAAGAGAAAAGAATAGTTTGATTTCTATGAATAGTGAAGAAGAGTAAGAAAAAGATTATAAGTTTGGTAATTGAAAGTGATCAAATATCAGAAGTTAAAAGAGAAAAGAATAGTTTGATTTCTATGAATAGTGAAGAAGAGTAAGAAAAAGATTATAAGTTTGGTAATTGAAAGTGATTAAATATCAGAAGTTAAAAGAGAAAAGAATAGTTTGATTTCTATGAATAGTGAAGAAGAGTAAGAAAAAGATTATAAGTTTGGTAATTGAAAGTGATCAAATATAAGAAGTTAAAAGAGAAAAGAATAGTTTGATTTCTATGAATAGTGAAGAAGAGTAAGAAAAAGATTATAAGTTTGGTAATTGAAAGTGATTAAATATCAGAAGTTAAAAGAGAAAAGAATAGTTTGATTTCTACGAATAGTGAAGAAGAGTAAGAAAAAGATTATAAGTTTGGTAATTGAAAGTGATCAAATATCAGAAGTTAAAAGAGAAAAGAATAGTTTGATTTCTACGAATAGTGAAGAAGAGTAAGAAAAAGATTATAAGTTTGGTAATTGAAAGTGATCAAATATCAGAAGTTAAAAGAGAAAAGAATAGTTTGATTTCTATGAATAGTGAAGAAGAGTAAGAAAAAGATTATAAGTTTGGTAATTGAAAGTGATCAAATATAAGAAGTTAAAAGAGAAAAGAATAGTTTGATTTCTATGAATAGTGAAGAAGAGTAAGAAAAAGATTATAAGTTTGGTAATTGAAAGTGATCAAATATCAGAAGTTAAAAGAGAAAAGAATAGTTTGATTTCTACGAATAGTGAAGAAGAGTAAGAAAAAGATTATAAGTTTGGTAATTGAAAGTGATCAAATATCAGAAGTTAAAAGAGAAAAGAATATTTTGATTTCTATGAATAGTGAAGAAGAGTAAGAAAAAGATTATAAGTTTGGTAATTGAAAGTGATCAAATATTCGAAGTTAAAAGAGAAAAGAATAGTTTGATTTCTATGAATAGTGAAGAAGAGTAAGAAAAAGATTATAAGTTTGGTAATTGAAAGTGATCAAATATCAGAAGTTAAAAGAGAAAAGAATAGTTTGATTTCTACGAATAGTGAAGAAGAGTAAGAAAAAGATTATAAGTTTGGTAATTGAAAGTGATTAAATATCAGAAGTTAAAAGAGAAAAGAATAGTTTGATTTCTATGAATAGTGAAGAAGAGTAAGAAAAAGATTATAAGTTTGGTAATTGAAAGTGATCAAATATCAGAAGTTAAAAGAGAAAAGAATAGTTTGATTTCTATGAATAGTGAAGAAGAGTAAGAAAAAGATTATAAGTTTGGTAATTGAAAGTGATCAAATATCAGAAGTTAAAAGAGAAAAGAATAGTTTGATTTCTATGAATAGTGAAGAAGAGTAAGAAAAATATTATAAGTTTGGTAATTGAAAGTGATCAAATATCAGAAGTTAAAAGAGAAAAGAATAGTTTGATTTCTATGAATAGTGAAGAAGAGTAAGATAAAGATTATAAGTTTGGTAATTGAAAGTGATCAAATATTCGAAGTTAAAAGAGAAAAGAATAGTTTGATTTCTATGAATAGTGAAGAAGAGTAAGAAAAAGATTATAAGTTTGGTAATTGAAAGTGATCAAATATCAGAAGTTAAAAGAGAAAAGAATAGTTTGATTTCTATGAATAGTGAAGAAGAGTAAGAAAAAGATTATAAGTTTGGTAATTGAAAGTGATCAAATATCAGAAGTTAAAAGAGAAAAGAATAGTTTGATTTCTACGAATAGTGAAGAAGAGTAAGAAAAAGATTATAAGTTTGGTAATTGAAAGTGATCAAATATTCGAAGTTAAAAGAGAAAAGAATAGTTTGATTTCTATGAATAGTGAAGAAGAGTAAGAAAAAGATTATAAGTTTGGTAATTGAAAGTGATCAAATATCAGAAGTTAAAAGAGAAAAGAATAGTTTGATTTCTACGAATAGTGAAGAAGAGTAAGATAAAGATTATAAGTTTGGTAATTGAAAGTGATTAAATATCAGAAGTTAAAAGAGAAAAGAATAGTTTGATTTCTATGAATAGTGAAGAAGAGTAAGAAAAAGATTATAAGTTTGGTAATTGAAAGTGATCAAATATCAGAAGTTAAAAGAGAAAAGAATAGTTTGATTTCTATGAATAGTGAAGAAGAGTAAGAAAAAGATTATAAGTTTGGTAATTGAAAGTGATCAAATATCAGAAGTTAAAAGAGAAAAGAATAGTTTGATTTCTATGAATAGTGAAGAAGAGTAAGAAAAAGATTATAAGTTTGGTAATTGAAAGTGATCAAATATCAGAAGTTAAAAGAGAAAAGAATAGTTTGATTTCTACGAATAGTGAAGAAGAGTAAGATAAAGATTATAAGTTTTTTAATTGAAAGTGATTAAATATCAGAAGTTAAAAGAGAAAAGAATAGTTTGATTTCTACGAATAGTGAAGAAGAGTAAGATAAAGATTATAAGTTTGGTAATTGAAAGTGATCAAATATCAGAAGTTAAAAGAGAAAAGAATAGTTTGATTTCTATGAATAGTGAAGAAGAGTAAGAAAAAGATTATAAGTTTGGTAATTGAAAGTGATCAAATATCAGAAGTTAAAAGAGAAAAGAATAGTTTGATTTCTATGAATAGTGAAGAAGAGTAAGAAAAAGATTATAAGTTTGGTAATTGAAAGTGATTAAATATCAGAAGTTAAAAGAGAAAAGAATAGTTTGATTTCTATGAATAGTGAAGAAGAGTAAGAAAAAGATTATAAGTTTGGTAATTGAAAGTGATCAAATATAAGAAGTTAAAAGAGAAAAGAATAGTTTGATTTCTACGAATAGTGAAGAAGAGTAAGAAAAAGATTATAAGTTTGGTAATTGAAAGTGATTAAATATCAGAAGTTAAAAGAGAAAAGAATAGTTTGATTTCTACGAATAGTGAAGAAGAGTAAGATAAAGATTATAAGTTTGGTAATTGAAAGTGATCAAATATCAGAAGTTAAAAGAGAAAAGAATAGTTTGATTTCTACGAATAGTGAAGAAGAGTAAGAAAAAGATTATAAGTTTGGTAATTGAAAGTGATCAAATATCAGAAGTTAAAAGAGAAAAGAATAGTTTGATTTCTATGAATAGTGAAGAAGAGTAAGAAAAAGATTATAAGTTTGGTAATTGAAAGTGATCAAATATAAGAAGTTAAAAGAGAAAAGAATAGTTTGATTTCTATGAATAGTGAAGAAGAGTAAGAAAAAGATTATAAGTTTGGTAATTGAAAGTGATCAAATATCAGAAGTTTAAAGAGAAAAGAATAGTTTGATTTCTATGAATAGTGAAGAAGAGTAAGAAAAAGATTATAAGTTTGGTAATTGAAAGTGATCAAATATCAGAAGTTAAAAGAGAAAAGAATATTTTGATTTCTATGAATAGTGAAGAAGAGTAAGAAAAAGATTATAAGTTTGGTAATTGAAAGTGATCAAATATTCGAAGTTAAAAGAGAAAAGAATAGTTTGATTTCTACGAATAGTGAAGAAGAGTAAGAAAAAGATTATAAGTTTGGTAATTGAAAGTATCAAATATCAGAAGTTAAAAGAGAAAAGAATAGTTTGAATAGTGAAGAAGAGTAAGAAAAAGATTATAAGTTTGGTAATTGAAAGTGATCAAATATCAGAAGTTAAAAGAGAAAAGAATAGTTTGATTTCTACGAATAGTGAAGAAGAGTAAGATAAAGATTATAAGTTTGGTAATTGAAAGTGATCAAATATCAGAAGTTAAAAGAGAAAAGAATAGTTTGATTTCTATGAATAGTGAAGAAGAGTAAGAAAAAGATTATAAGTTTGGTAATTGAAAGTGATCAAATATCAGAAGTTAAAAGAGAAAAGAATAGTTTGATTTCTACGAATAGTGAAGAAGAGTAAGATAAAGATTATAAGTTTGGTAATTGAAAGTGATCAAATATCAGAAGTTAAAAGAGAAAAGAATAGTTTGATTTCTACGAATAGTGAAGAAGAGTAAGATAAAGATTATAAGTTTGGTAATTGAAAGTGATCAAATATCAGAAGTTAAAAGAGAAAAGAATAGTTTGATTTCTACGAATAGTGAAGAAGAGTAAGATAAAGATTATAAGTTTGGTAATTGAAAGTGATCAAATATCAGAAGTTAAAAGAGAAAAGAATAGTTTGATTTCTATGAATAGTGAAGAAGAGTAAGAAAAAGATTATAAGTTTGGTAATTGAAAGTGATCAAATATCAGAAGTTAAAAGAGAAAAGAATAGTTTGATTTCTATGAATAGTGAAGAAGAGTAAGAAAAAGATTATAAGTTTGGTAATTGAAAGTGATCAAATATCAGAAGTTAAAAGAGAAAAGAATAGTTTGATTTCTATGAATAGTGAAGAAGAGTAAGAAAAAGATTATAAGTTTGGTAATTGAAAGTGATCAAATATCAGAAGTTAAAAGAGAAAAGAATATATGATTTCTATGAATAGTGAAGAAGAGTAAGATAAAGATTATAAGTTTGGTAATTGAAAGTGATCAAATATCAGAAGTTAAAAGAGAAAAGAATAGTTTGATTTCTACGAATAGTGAAGAAGAGTAAGAAAAAGATTATAAGTTTGGTAATTGAAAGTGATTAAATATCAGAAGTTAAAAGAGAAAAGAATAGTTTGATTTCTATGAATAGTGAAGAAGAGTAAGAAAAAGATTATAAGTTTGGTAATTGAAAGTGATCAAATATCAGAAGTTAAAAGAGAAAAGAATAGTTTGATTTCTATGAATAGTGAAGAAGAGTAAGAAAAAGATTATAAGTTTGGTAATTGAAAGTGATCAAATATCAGAAGTTAAAAGAGAAAAGAATAGTTTGATTTCTATGAATAGTGAAGAAGAGTAAGAAAAAGATTATAAGTTTGGTAATTGAAAGTGATCAAATATCAGAAGTTAAAAGAGAAAAGAATAGTTTGATTTCTACGAATAGTGAAGAAGAGTAAGAAAAAGATTATAAGTTTGGTAATTGAAAGTGATCAAATATCAGAAGTTAAAAGAGAAAAGAATAGTTTGATTTCTATGAATAGTGAAGAAGAGTAAGAAAAAGATTATAAGTTTGGTAATTGAAAGTGATTAAATATCAGAAGTTAAAAGAGAAAAGAATAGTTTGATTTCTATGAATAGTGAAGAAGAGTAAGAAAAAGATTATAAGTTTTGGTAATTGAAAGTGATCAAATATCAGAAGTTAAAAGAGAAAAGAATAGTTTGATTTCTATGAATAGTGAAGAAGAGTAAGAAAAAGATTATAAGTTTGGTAATTGAAAGTGATCAAATATCAGAAGTTAAAAGAGAAAAGAATAGTTTGATTTCTATGAATAGTGAAGAAGAGTAAGAAAAAGATTATAAGTTTGGTAATTGAAAGTGATCAAATATCAGAAGTTAAAAGAGAAAAGAATATATGATTTCTATGAATAGTGAAGAAGAGTAAGAAAAAGATTATAAGTTTGGTAATTGAAAGTGATCAAATATCAGAAGTTAAAAGAGAAAAGAATATATGATTTCTATGAATAGTGAAGAAGAGTAAGAAAAAGATTATAAGTTTGGTAATTGAAAGTGATCAAATATCAGAAGTTAAAAGAGAAAAGAATAGTTTGATTTCTATGAATAGTGAAGAAGAGTAAGAAAAAGATTATAAGTTTGGTAATTGAAAGTGATCAAATATCAGAAGTTAAAAGAGAAAAGAATATATGATTTCTATGAATAGTGAAGAAGAGTAAGAAAAAGATTATAAGTTTGGTAATTGAAAGTGATCAAATATCAGAAGTTAAAAGAGAAAAGAATAGTTTGATTTCTATGAATAGTGAAGAAGAGTAAGAAAAAGATTATAAGTTTGGTAATTGAAAGTGATTAAATATCAGAAGTTAAAAGAGAAAAGAATAGTTTGATTTCTACGAATAGTGAAGAAGAGTAAGAAAAAGATTATAAGTTTGGTAATTGAAAGTGATCAAATATCAGAAGTTAAAAGAGAAAAGAATAGTTTGATTTCTATGAATAGTGAAGAAGAGTAAGAAAAAGATTATAAGTTTGGTAATTGAAAGTGATTAAATATCAGAAGTTAAAAGAGAAAAGAATAGTTTGATTTCTATGAATAGTGAAGAAGAGTAAGAAAAAGATTATAAGTTTGGTAATTGAAAGTGATCAAATATCAGAAGTTAAAAGAGAAAAGAATAGTTTGATTTCTATGAATAGTGAAGAAGAGTAAGAAAAAGATTATAAGTTTGGTAATTGAAAGTGATCAAATATCAGAAGTTAAAAGAGAAAAGAATAGTTTGATTTCTATGAATAGTGAAGAAGAGTAAGAAAAAGATTATAAGTTTGGTAATTGAAAGTGATCAAATATCAGAAGTTAAAAGAGAAAAGAATAGTTTGATTTCTATGAATAG